>LPNX011121701.1:373309-563727 GCA_001517045.1 Pseudotsuga menziesii
CCGAGGGTCTGTGGTTATGGTCTTTTCGTCTGCTGTATCTATTGTAGTGCCTTCACAAATGCCGTCCCAAAGGTAATTGTAGATGAAGGCAGATTTGATCTTCCTCCACCATTCTGAATAGGTGTCTTTCCCAGTGAGGGTGGCACCGACTATAGATGCTATAGATTGCATTATTACAACTGTCAAATGAAGAGCTCTCAAAATGGAAGTATCAACAACATGTATTATATCAACGCAGTCACAGGCAGCATAAATCTCCAAGTAGATCGCAGCTTGCTTTACACAGCACAGCCTCCAAGCACAGGCTGCAATATCTCCACACAGGCTCAGTCTAGGGTTTGTGCAATCCAAAAATACATCATCTCCTCTCCACGCAGCATGCTGGTAATGGTATTCAACGCAATATATCAAGCAATATCGCAGTCTCAATGTATCAACTCAACGCTGGTATTCAACATATTTTCTGCTCCAATATAGATTCAAACGTCATAGCTCCACGCTGGTCACACCTCCAACGTCTCCACGCAGCCTGAAACATGGATACCGTCCTTCCAAATTCGTTGCAGAATATAAATTATATCAAATTCGTTGCAGAAATTGATTTGGAATATATTCATATATCAATATACTACATATAATAACTTCACGATACCAGCATACAGTATATCACAATAAATTATTGGAATATACCAGCATACATTATACCAGCATACATTATCTCTCCAGCGCAGTTCACAAAATAACGAAATTATGCATCAGTGAGCGATCCATTCACTGTCTCCGTCGATATTGAGTTTATTGTGTTGAGTGCAGTGAAAGAATAATACATACAGCTCGCGCACAATATAAAGTAACAATTCACCTCTTATACAGACTCACAGCATTACATTCGCCTCTTATACAATTCGCCTCTCATACAGCTCGTGCACAACATTCGCCTCTTATACAGACTCACAGCATTACATTCGCCTCTTATACAATTCGCCTCTCATACAGCTCGCGCACAACATTCGGCTCTTATACAAACTCACAGCATTACAGCTCTCACAGTATACAAACACGCAGCATACAAACCTGCAGCATATATGAAATATTTCTTACAGCCTTCTCCACGCAGGTCATAGCTCACGCAGCACGCTGATACCAGGAAGCACGCTGATGAAAACGGTGTAGCAGGTAGCAACTAGCATTATAATAGTTGTTCGATAGCAGAGGTCGCAGCCGTTCAGCACAGTGGATTATACGAATCAACAAGGCTACAGGATACAAATTTTGGATGGAGAGATCAATGGAGAAAATTTCAAAACAATTACAGGTCGCAGCCCACCAGAAGAGAGCCCACAAAAACAAATAGGGTTTTAAGACAAATTCTAAACTCCTTCATGAAAACGCAGCAGAAGAATAACTCAAGATTATTATTTCAACCCTTGGTTTCACCAACCTTGAATGAGGGCCAAAATAGCTCCAAATCTCATAAAAATAAGTGTCCATGGTTATCTCCCAACTGGGTATCTAAATCCACTTTCAAAACTCAATTCTGAGAAAGTCGACAAAGGTGCATCTTTTCAACCCTGGTTTGACCAACCTTGAAGGCAGGCCAAAATAGCTCCAAATATCATCAAAATATGTGTCCATGCTTACTCTCAAATGGGTATCTAAATTTAATTTAAAATTTCAATTTCGGGAAAGTCGACAAAACTGCATATTTTCAACCTTTGTTTGAGCAACCTTGAATGAGGGTCGAAATTGCTCCAAACCTCATAACAATAGGTGTCCATACTTATCTTTCAAATGGGTACCTAAATTCGCTTTCAAAACTCAATTCCGAGAAAGTCAACAACAATCCATATTTTCAACCTTGGTTTTACCAACTTTGAATGAGGGCCAAAATAGCTCCAAATTTCATAAAAATAGGTGTCCATACTTATGTCCCAAATGGGTATCTAAATCCACTTTCAAAACTCAATTCCGAGAAAGTCAACAAAAGTGCATCTATTCATCCTTGGTTTGACCAACATGGAACAAGAGCAAAAATAAGTCCAACTCTCATAAAAATATATGTCCATACTTTGCTCTCTAAAGGGTATCTAAATCTACTTTAAAATTTCAATTCTGAGAAAATCAACAAAAGTGCATATTTTCAACCTTGGTTTGACCAACCTTGAACAAGGGCCAAAATAGCTCCAAATCTTAGAAAACTAGGTCACCATCCTTATCGCTTAAATGGCTACCTAAATCCACTTTTAAAAGTCAATACTAAGAAAGTTGACAGAAGTGCATGTTTTCAACCTTGGTTTAGCCAAGCTTGAACGAAGGCCAAAATAGATCCAAATCTCATAAAAATAGGTGTCCATACTTATCTGTCAAATGGGTACCTCAATCCACTTTCAAAAATCAATTTCGAGAAAGTAGAAAAAAGTGCATGTTTTTAAGCTTGGTTTCACCAACCTTGAACGAGGGCCAAAATAGCTCAAAATCTCATAAAAACAGGTGTCCATGCTTATCTCTCAATGGCTACCTAAATCCACTTTTAAAATTCAATTTCGAGAAAGTCGAAAAAAGTGCATATTATAAACCTTGGTTTGAATAACCTTGAATGAGGCCCAAAATAGCTCCAAATCTCATAAAAAAGGTGTCCATGCTTATCTCTCAAATGGGTACCTAAATCCCCTTTCAAAACTCAATTCCGAGAAAGTCTACAAAAGAGTGTATTTTAAACCTTGGTTTGACCAACCTTGAATGAGGCCTAAAATAGCTCCATATCTCATAAAAATAGCTTTCCATGCTTATCTCTCGAATGGGTACCTAATTCCACTTTCAAAACTCAATTCCGATAAAGTCAACAAAAGTGCGTATTTTCAACCTTGGTTTGACCAACCTTGAACGAGGGCCAAAATAGATTCAAATCTCATAAAAATAGGTGTCCATGCTTATCTCTCAAATGGGTACCAAATCTGCTTTAAAAACTCAATTCTGAGAAAGTTGACAAAAGTGCATATTTTCAACCTTTGTTTAAACAACCATGAGCAAGGGCAAAAATAGCTCCAAATCTCATAAAAATAGGTTTCCATGCTTATCTCTCAAAAGGGTACCTAAATCCACTTTCAAAACTCAATTCCAAGAAAATTAACAAAAGTTCATCTTTTTTACCTCTGTTTGACCAACCTTAAATGAGGGCCAAATAGCTCCAAATCACATAAAAATAGGCATCCATGCTTATCTCTGAAATGGGTATCTAAATCTACTTTAAAATCTCAATTTTGAGAAAGTAGACTGTGCATATTTTCAACCTTGGTTTGACCAACCTTGAATGGGCACCAAAATAGCTCCAAATATCATAAAAATAGGTGTCGATGCTTATCTCTCAAATGGGTACGTAAATCCACTTTCAAAAATCAATTTCAAAAATGTCAACAAAAGTGCACATTTGCAAACTTGGTTTCAACAACCTTGAATGAGAGCCAAAATAGCTCCAAATCTCATCAAAATAGGTGTCCATGGTTATCTCTCAAATGGGTACCTAAATCCACTTTCAAAACTCAATTAAGAGAAAGTCAACAAAAGTGCATATTTTCAACCTTGGTTCGACCAACCTTGAACGAAGGCCGAAATAGCTCCAAATCTCATAAAAATAGGTGTCCATGCTTATTTATGAAATGGTTATCTAAATCTAGTTTAAAATTTCAATTACGAGAAGGTTGACAAATGTGCATATTTTCAACCTTGGTTTAACCAACCTTTAAGGAGGGCCAAAATAGCTCCAAATCTCATAAAAATAGGTGTCCATGCTTATCTCTTATATGGGTAACTAAATCCACTTTCAAAACTGAATTATGAGAAAGTCAACAAAAGTGCATATTTTCAACCTTGGTTTGACCAACCTTGAACGAGGGCCAAAATAGCTCCAAATCTCATAAAAATAGGTGTCCAGGCTTATATCTCAAATTGGTACCTAAATTCACTTTAAAATCTCAATTTCAAAAAAGTCAACTAGAGTTCATATTTTCAACCTTGGTTTGACCAACCTTGAACGAGGGCCAAAATAGCTCTAAATCGCATAACAATAGGTTTCCATGCTTATTTCTGAAATTGGTACTTAAATCCACTTTAAAATTTTAATTTCGAGAAAGTCGACAAAAGTGGATATTTTCGACCTTGGCTTTGTTAAAATATTATAACTTTAGAAGATATTTCAGATGTATTGATTGTATTCCTCCTTTGGGATATTAGTTTGGTCTTGTTTGTAACCTTGGTTTGACAAAAGTGTGGACAAAAGTGCATGTTTTCAACCTTGGTTCGATCCACCTTGAACAAAGGCTAAAATAGCTCCAAATCTCACAAAAATAGGTTTCCATTGTTATCTCTGAAATAGGTATCTAAATCTACATTAAAATTTCAATTTCGAGAAAGTTGTCAAAAGTACATATTTTCAACCTTGGTTTCACCAACCTTGAAAAAGGGTGAAAATATCTTCACATCTCATAAAAATAGGTCTCCATGCTTATCTCTTAAATGGTTACATAAATCCACTTTCAAAACTCTATTCCGAGAAAGTCGACAAAAGTGCATATTTTCAACCTTGGTTTGATCAACCTTTAACAAGTTCCAAAATACTTCCAAAGCTCAGAAAAATAGGTGTCCTTGCCTATCTCTCAAATGGGTACCGGAATCAACTTTCAAAACTCAAATCTATGAAAGTCAACAAAAGTGCATATTTTCAACCTTGGCTTCGCCAACCTTGATCAAGGGCCAATATAGCTCCAAATCTCATAAAAATAGGTGTTCATGCTTATCTCTGATATCGGTACCTAAATCCACTTTCAAAACTCAATTCCAAGAAAGTGGATATATGAAATTGCATATTTTCAACGTTGGTTTGAGCAACCTAGAATGAGGGCCAAATATCTCCAAATATCATAAAAATATGTGTCCATGGTTATCTCTCAAATGGGTATCTAAATCTACTTTAAAATTTCAATTCCTAGAAAGCCAACAAAAGTGCATATTTTCAACTTTGGTTTGACCAACCTTAAATGAGTGCAAAAGTAGCTCCAAATCTCATAAAAATAGGTGTCCATTCTTATCTCTAAAATGGGTTCCTAAATCCACTTTAAAAGTTGAATTATGAGAAAGTTGAAAAAAATGCATCTTTACAAACTTGGTTTTACCAACCATGAACGACGGCCAAAATAGCTTCAAATCTCATAAAAATAGGTGTCCATGTGCATCTCTCAAATGGGTATCTAAATCTACTTTAAAATTTAAATTCTGAGAAACTTGAAAAAAGTGCATATTTTCAACCTTGGTTTGACCAACCTTAGCGAGGGCCAAAATCTAGTTTCAAAACTCAATTCCGAGAAAGTCGAGAAAAGTGCATATTTTCAACCTTCCTTTTACCAACCTTGAACGAAGGCCAAAATAGATCCAAATCTCATAAAAATAGGTGTCCATGCTTATCTCTCGAATGGGTACGTAAATCCACTTTAAAAACTCAATTCTGAGAAATTTCGTAGAAGTGCATATTTTAAAACTTGGTTTGACCAACCTTGAATGAGGGCCAAAATAGCTCCAAATCTCATAAAATAGCTGTCCATTCTTATCTCTCAAATGGGTGTCTAAATCTACTTTAAAATTTCAGTTCCGAGAAAGTCAACAAAAGTTCATATTTTTTACTTTAGTTTGACGAACCTTCAATGAGGGCCGAACTAGCTCCAAATCTTTTAAAAATAGGTGTCCATTCTTATCTCTCAAATGGGTGCCTAAATCCACTTTAAAAACTCAATTCCAAGAAAGTTGACAAAAGTGCATCTTTTCAACTTTTGTTTGACCAACCTTGAATGAGGGCCAAAAGAGCTCCAAATCTCACAAAAATAAGTGTCCATGCTTATCTCTCAAACATGTATCTAAATCTACATTAAAATTTCGGTTTTGAGAAAGTCATCAAAAGTGGATATTTTGAACCTTGGTTTTACCAACCTTGAACGAGTGCCAAAATACCTCCACATATCATAAAAATCGATGTCCATGCTTATCTCTCAAATGGGTACCTAAATCAACTTTCAAAACCCAATTCCGAAAAAGTCGAAAAAAGTGCATATTTTCAACCTTGGTTTGACCAACTTTTAACGAGAGCTAAAATAGTTCCAAATCTCATAAAAATAAGTGTCCATGCTTATCTCTGAAATGGGTACCTAAATCCACTTTGAAAACTCAGTTATGAGAAAGTCAACAAAATTGCATTTGTTCAACATTTGTTTGAACAACGTTGAAGGAGGGCCTAAATAACTCCAAATATAATAAAAATAGGTGTCCATGCTTATCTCTCAAATGGGTATCTAAATTTTCTTCAAAATTTCGATTCTAAGAAAGTTGACAAAAGTGCATATTTTCAACCTTGGTTTGACATACCTTGAATGAAGACTAAGATAACTCCAAATCTCATCAAAATAGGTGTCCATGCTTATCTCTCAAATGCGTACCTAAATCTGCCTTAAAAACTCAATTCTGGGAAAGTCGACAAAACTGCATATTTTCAACCTTTGTTTGACCAACCTTGAACGCAGGCCAAAATAGCTCCAAATATCATAAAGATAGGTGTCCATGCTTATCTCTCAAATGGGTACCTAAATCTACTTTCAAAACTCACGTCCGAGAAAGTCGACAAATGTGCATATTTTAAACCTTGGTTTGACCAACCTTGAACGAGGGCCAAAATAGATTCAAATATCAATTAAATAGGTTTGCATGCTTACCTATCAAATGGGTACCTGAATTCACTTTAAAAGCACATTCCAATAAATTGAACAAAAGTGCATCTTTTCAAACTTGGTTTGACGAACCTTAAACACGGGCCAAAATAGATCCAAATCTCACAAAAATAGGTGTTTATGATTATCTCTTAAATGCGTATCTAAATCTACTTTAAGATTTCAATTCCAAGAAATTTGACAAAAGTGCATATTTTCAACCTTGATTTGATCAACCTTAAACACAGGACAAAATAGCTCCACATCTCATAAAGATAGGTGTCCATGCTTATCTCTCAAAGAGTACCTAAATCCACTTTCAAAACTCAATTCTGAGAAAGTCGACAAAAGTGCATATTTTAAACATTGGTTTGACCAACCTTGAACGCGGGCCAAAATAGCTCTAAAATGGAATTCCAAGAAATTGAACAAAAGTGCATATTTTCAAACTTGGTTTGACCAATCTTGAACGAGGGCCGAAATAGATCCAAATCACACAAAAATAGGTGTCTAGGATGATCTCTCAAATGGGTATCTAAATCTACTTTAAAATTTCAATTCCAAGAAAGTTAACAAAAGTGCATATTTTCAACCTTGGCTTGACCAACCTTGAACGCGGAGTAAATTAGCTCCACATCTCATAAAAATAGGTGTTCAAGCTTATCTCTCAAATGGGTACCTAAATCTACTTTCAAAACTAAATTCTGAGAAAGTCGACAAAAGTGCATATTTCAACCTTGGTTTGACCTACCTTTAACGAGGACCAAAATAGCTCCAAATCTCATAAAAATGGTGTCCATGCTTATCTCTCAAATGGGTACCTAAATCCACTTTCAAAACTCAATTCTGACAATGTAAAAAAAGGTGCATCTTTTCAACGTTGGTTTGACCAACCTTGAACCACGGCCAAAATAGCTCCAAATATCATAAAATAGGTGTCCATGCTTATCTCTCAAATCGGTACCTAAATCCACTTTCAAAACTCAATTCCAAGAAAGTCGAGAAAAGTGCATATTTTCAACCTTGGTTTAACCAACCTTTAACGCGGGCCAAAATCGATCCAAATCTCATAAAAATAGGTGTCCATGCTTATCTCTCAAATGGGTACCTAAATCCACTTTCAAAACTCAATTATGAGAAAGTCGACAAAAGTGCATATTTTCAACGTTGGTTTAACCAACCCTAAACGAGGGAAAAAATAGCTCCAAATATCATAAAATTAGGTGTCCATGTTTATCTGTCAAATGGGTATCTAAATTTACTTCAAAATCCCGATTCTGAGAAAGTCGACAAAAGTGGATATTTTGAACCTTGGTTTGATTGTAGTTGAACTGTTGATGTATTTGTAACTTTGGAATGTATTCATCTATGCATCTTATGTATTGTAACCCGATGTTTATTCCAGGATGTATCTATTATGTATTTGAGTCATATTGTCATACCCCGATGTTCCGATCGGGAGGACCAATAATGTAAATAAGTCATGTCAAGTCATTGTTAAAGTCCCCACAGTTTCGGGGCACTAGGGTTATTAGACACTTCTAGAGATGTCGGCTCGAGTAAGTAATTGTTAAGTTAGGCCGACATGATTGAGTGCACTTCAAGTGAACGAAAGAATATAAATAGAGAGTGAGTCTCTCTATTTATCACACACATCATTCACTCACTCAAGTGTGGCGCATTAGTGAGGAAGGAAATACACTTGGACTAGACAGAAGAATAAGACTATTGCTTTGGGGCTTTTATTATTTTGGTGCTGATTCTATCTCTGAGGAAGTTGGGGGGTTTTCTCCTTTATGGTTTCCCTGATCAAAACTCTTTGTGTCTCAAGTCTCTTGTGATGTGCTTATGTTATATTGTTGTACTTGTTATTCTCTCAGTAAAGATCCTAACATAATGCTATATTAATGTTGAAAAACTAACATGGTATTAGAGCTAACCTGAGAATAAGACACTGTGCAGCTGTGGGAACTATCGCTTCCTAGTTTGTGGACCTTCCTCCACAGATTTTCAGCAAAATTAAGTTGGAACAACTCTTCTCCCTAGGGCACACCTTTCTGTCGAAACAAAATCCAATTCTGAGGTTTTTCAGTTTTGGACCTGTCAGTGAGCCTAGTCCTGGATTGATCTCCTCCCCAAAATTGAAGTTAGGAACAAATTTCAAGGCATTTGGGTGGACAGAACTCCGGAAAAGCAAAACCCTAATTTTCTCTTGAACCAGCTCTGCAGGATTTCAGCTCAAGTTTGAGATCTGACATATTGAACCTGGTAAGATCTAAAATATTTTGTGTTTCCATTTGATGTTCTCATTTAAGATGTCTCATCATACCAATCTTGAGGAAAAGATTGAGGGAGCTGATAACTTCCGAGCCTAGAAGTATAGGATCTCCCTGGTCCTGGAAGAGAATGAATTAGACTCCTACATTCATGAGGAGGTTCCAATTCCAGAGGGAGATGAGGCAAAGGCCTTACATAAGAAGAAGATGGTTATGGAAAAGAAGATCATTATTGATTCTATCAAGGATCATCTCATACCATAGGTATCATCTCTTAAGACACCTAAAGCTATGTTTCATGCCCTAACCAAATTGTTTGAAGGAAAGAACATCAATTGGAAGATGACCTTGAGGAACCAACTAAAGAATGTGAAGATTCAGAATGCATAAACTATCTAGTCATACTTCACAAGGGTTTCTCAGATCAAGGAATAATTAGAAGCTGTTGATGAAGAAGTGGAAAATGCAGAGATTGTGATGACTACTTCGAATGGCCTTCCTAGGTCATGGGATGCTTTCATCCAAGGAATCTGTGCTAGAAAGAAGTTAGTCAAATTCAACAGACTATGGGAAGAATGTTCTCAAGAAGAAGCACGGATAGCAGCTCGAGAAGAGAAGATGGGAAGTGAAGACCAAGCTCTTACAATTCACTCCAAGAAGGGAAGAAGAAAACCTCATTATTCCAAAGGTAAGGATCCTCATCATAAATATAACATTAGAAGAGATCTATTTAAAATAAGATGTTATACATGTGATGAAAGAGGACACTTTTCAAAAGAATTCCCTAAGAACAAGGGCCACTCTCATAAGAAGAAAGGGATCAAAATAAGACACCATGCTCATGCTGCAGAGGATGATGAACCATCCAAGAAGAGATCCAGATATGAAAGTGAAGATTCTTCAAGCGAGGATGAATATGTTCTGATATCAGCTCTCACAGGTAACATTACTCATGGTAGTGATGATTGGCTTATAGATAGTGGGGCTTCCAAACATATGATGGGATTCAAGGAATATTTTGTAAGACTGTCAGAACATGAATCACCTCACAAGGTGAAACTAGGAGATGACTACCAATATCCAATAAAAGGTAGTGGGGAATCTTCATACAAGCTAGACTCTGGTAAGTCTCTAACAATGAAAGAAGTATTGTTTGTTCCAGGAATCAATAAGAACCTTCTATCCATTTCAGAATTGGATGAAAAAGGAACGCGGGTTGCATTCATAGATGGTCAAGTCATCATGTGGCCAAAAGGAAAGACCATCGATGATGCGGTAGTGATTGGAGAACAAGAAGGAGTCTTGTACAAATTGAAGGGCCATCCAGAACAAGCCTTGATCCATGAAACGGTAGAGCCAAATGAACTTTGGAATAGAAGGCTTGCACATGTGCATTACAGGTCACTACCTATTGTAAGCAAAGCTGTTGAAGGTCTTCCAGAATTCCAAGCAAAACATGATGGAATTTGCAAAGGATGTGTGAAAGGGAAGAATACAAAGAAGACATTTCCCAGCAGCGAAAGCAAAGCCAAAGGTATTCTAGAAATCATCCACTCCGATGTATGCGGTCCTATGTCATCAAACTCACTAAGCAGGAAAGACATGGATTTACTTTATGAAGAACAAAGATGAATTATTCAGCAAGTTCAAAGAATTCAAAGCCTTGATAAAAAACCATATTGAAACGAAGATCAAGACCATTCAATCAGATAATGGTGGAGAATTCACTTCGAATGAATTCAAATAGCTTTGCAAAGAATTAGGGATTAAGATGGATTTGTCCACTCCTTATAATCCACAAGAGAATGGAATTGCAGAATGGAAGAATAGAACCATCATGGAAGCTGCAAGAGCAATGCTTCATGATCAAGATCTACCTATGCATCTTTGGGCTGAAGCTACCAGAACAGCAATGTATGTACAGAACCGTACTCCACATAGAGTACTCAAGAACAAGACTCCTGAAGAAGTCTTCCCCGGCAAGAAACCAGAAGTCAGCCATCTCAGAATATTCGGTTGTCCCATGTACATACACATTCCAAAAGAGAAGAGAACAAAATTAGATCCTTCAGGAAAGAAGGGCATATTTGTGGGATACTTTGAAAGCTCGAAGGCTTACATAATCTATTTTCCAGGATACAAAAATATTGACATCAGCAGGGATGTGACATTTGATGAAGGTACAGCTTACAACAAATCCAGAAAGAGACCTGCTGAAGAACCTGAAGAAGCTGAAGCAGAAGTACCAAGAATTCATGATACAATCATGGACGAAGAAGCTCAAGAAGAAGATCGAGAGTTTGAGGAACCACAAAGACCTATAGATCCACCTATGGAAAAGAATCCTCATAAGAGGAAACCTATCTGGGTACGTGAACTTATACAAGGTGTGGAAAGATATGGGGCTCCAGAAGAGAATCATAGAGAAATAAAGAGGACCAAATCCAATTCTGGGTATGTAGCTTTACTATGTGATTTCATTGATAAAGAACCTTCCAGTTATGAAGAAGTAGAAAAACAGAAAGAATGGAAGGATGCTATGATCGAAGAATATCAATCAATCATGAAGAATGATGTTTGGGACGTTGTCCCAAGACCAGAAGGGAAGTCAGTTGTAACTTCCAAATGGATCTACAAGATCAAGCATGCTGTAGACGGTAGCATTGAAAAGTATAAAGAAATATTTGTAGCTCGAAGATTCTCTCAGAAAGAGGGAGTAGACTATGGAGAGACCTTTGCACCTATAGCCAGATACACTTCCATCAGATTAGTACTTGCTCTGGCTGCAGTGATGAAATGGAAGATACACAAGATGGATGTCAAGACTGCCTTCTTGAATGGTGTAGTAGAAGAGGAAGTATATGTAGAAAAACCACTCGGTTTTGAGACACATGACAAAGAGTCTCATGTATGCAGATTGAAGAAAGCCCTGTATGGTTTGAAACAGGCACCCAAGACCTGGTACGGAAGAATTGACAGCTTTCTATCCAGTTTGGGATTTACCAAGAGTAAAAGATTCCAACCTCTACTACAAGGTTGAATATGGAAACCCAGTGATGCTCCTACTGTATGTAGATGATTTATTTGTGATAGGTACAGATAGGTTGATTGCTGATACGAATAGAAATCTTGCTGCTGAGTTTGAAATGAAGGACTTGGGGATGATGCATTACTTTCTAGGTATGGAGGTGTGGCAGAGTACAGATGGAATATTCCTTGGACAAGGGAAGTATGCAGTAGAGATCTTGAAGAGGTTTGGGATGATGGAAAGCAAGGCTATGGCCACACCTATGGCATCAAACCTGAAGCTATTGAGTGATGCTTCATGAGAGTTGGTTGATGCTACGATGTATTGTCAGATGATTGGGTCGTTGATGTACTTGACGAACACGAGACCGGATATTTTCTTTGCTGTGAACACCTTTAGCCAGTACTTGTAAGATCCGAGAAGTGTTCACTTGACTGCTACAAAGCATATTCTGAGGTACCTGAAGGGTACAGTTGATTATGGGCTCAAGTACGGTGCGGATCAAAAGATTAACCTAGAAGGTTATGTTGATTTATATTGGGCAGGCAGTGCCATCGACAGGAAGAGTACTTCAGGATGTTGCTTCAGTATGGGATTAGGTGTGATCTCTTGGTTTAGCAGGAATCAATCATGTGTGGCGCTGAGTACAACTGAAGCAGAGTATGTCACAGCTTGTTTAGCTAGTTGTGAGACAGTATGGATGTGAAAGCTACTGTCTGATATATTTGATCTCCAGTTGGATGCTACTTGTATACATTGTGACAACCAGAGTTGCGTGAAGTTGTCAGAGAATCCAGGGTTCCATGACAAGTCGAAGCATATCGAGATCAAGTATCACTATATCAGGGATATGGTGCAGAGAGGAGTAGTGAAGCTCCAGTATGTTGTGATGGAGGAATATATAGCTGATGTATTGACGAAGCCATTGGCTAGGCTGAAGTTCAAGTAATTCAGGGAGAGACTTGGTGTTCTCCACATCGAGGTTCCCTCCAAGAGAAAGTGATGAGACCCATAGCCATTCTGACATGGTGAGAGGATTGGTTCCTTCCATGGTCAGATGTAAGGGCTGAGCCATTCTATCATGGTGGTAGGGTTGCTCCCTTCCATTTCAGATATGAGTGCTGGCCATTCTGTCGAGTAGGGAAATTACCATTCTAGGAATGGAGGCATCTGGTCAGTTACCAGGAACACTCAGTGTAAACACTGAGTAGCCATTCTGATGTGATAGAGGGATGTGTTCCCACTTGATTAGATGTAAGGGATGAACCATTCTTTCATGGCTAAAGGATTAATTTCCTTCCATGTCAGATGTGAGTGTTGGCCATTCTGACAAGAAGGTCGGATGTAAGGGCAACTGCCATTCTCTAGGAGAATGGAGGCGCCTGGTCAATTACCAGGTAGCTCAGTTGAGGAGGACTGGGGTCCATTTTGATATGGTTGCTGGGATGTGTTCCCTCTTGATCATATATGAGTGCACTCCCTTCCATCCTTGTGAGCAGGATGTGTTCCCGCCTGGATGGATGTAAGTGTTGAGCCTTTTCACAGATGATAGTAGGTGTGTCCTATCATGCTGGTGATATTAAGTGCTGCTCCTTTTAACAGATGATAGTAGGATTGTCCTATCATGATGGTGACTGTAAGTGTAGTGCCTTTTCACAGATGGTAGTAGGTGTGTCCTACCATGCTGGTGATTGTAAGTGCTGAGCCTTTCCACAGATGGTAGTAGGTGTGTCCTACCATGCTGGTGATTGTAAGTGCTGAGCCTTTCCACAGATGGTAGTAGGTGTGTCCTACCATGCTGGTGGATGTAAATGTTGTGCCTTTCCACAGATGATAGTAGGTGTGTCCTATCATGCTGGTGGTTGTAAGTGCTGAACCATTTCACAGATGATAGTAGGTGTGTCCTATCATGGTGGTGAATGTGAGTGTTGGGCCTTTCTGATATGATTATAGCATTGGTTCCTACATGATCAGATGTGAGTGCTAGGCGTGCCTTTCTGATGAGTAGGTTAGATATAAGTGCTGGGTGAAGACCTACATGATGGACAGGCCTACAACCAGCATGAAAAAGGGTTGGCTCTGTAGAAATTCCTGTGACAAGAAGAATCATGAGATAGCACCAGTGGTGATCCAGATCGAGTGATGATCCAGATCCAGTCCAGTGATTTTGATCCAGATTGAGAGATGATCCATATCCGATGATGAAGATGACTTGAAGATGAGATGATCCAACTGATACAAAGAAGAAGACTAGTGCTGAAAATTGTGTCGAAATAATACCTTCCTAGTTAAGAGGGAGTGTTGATGTATTTGTAACTTTGGAATGTATTCATCTATGTATCTTATGTATTGTAACCCGATGTTTATTCTGGGATGTATCTATTATGTATTTGAGTCATATTGTCATACCCCGATGTTTCAATCGGGAGAATCAATAATGTAAATAAGTCATGTCAAATCATTGTTAAAGTCCCCACAGTTTCGGGGCACTAGGGTTATTAGACACTCCTAGAGATGTCGGCTCTAGTAAGTAATTGTTAAGTTAGGCTGACATGATTGAGTGCACTTCAAGTGAACGAAAGAATATAAATAGAGAGTGAGTCTCTCTATTTATCACACACATCATTCACTCACTCAAGTGTGGCGCATTAGTGAGGAAGGAAATACACTGGGACTAGACAGAAGAAGAAGACTACTGCTTTGGGGATTTTACTGTTTTGGTGCTAATTCTATCTCTGAGTAAGTTGTGGGGTTTTCTCCTTTATGGTTTCCCCGATCAAAACTCTTTGTGTCTCTTGTCTTTTGTGATGTGCTTATGTTATATTGATGTACTTGTTATTCTCTGATTAAATATCCTAACATAATACTAGCTTAATGTTTAAAAACTAACATGAACGAGGGCCAAGATAACTCAAAATATCATCAAAATAGTTGACCATGCTTATATCTCAAATGGGTACCTAAATCCGTTTTCAAAATACAATTCCGAGAATGTCGACAAAAGTGCATATTTTGAACCATGGTTTGACCAACCCTTAACGAGGGCCAAAATAGCTCCAAATATCATAAAAATAGGTTTCCATGCTTATCTCTCAAATGGGTAGCTAAATCCACTTTCAAAACTCAAATCCGATAAAGTCAACAAAAGTGCATCTTTTCAACCTTGGTTTAACAAAGCTTGAATGAGGGCCAAAACAACTCTAAATCTCAGAAATAGGTGTCCATGCATATCTTTCAAATGGGTACCTAAATCGATTTTCAAAACTCAGTTCCGAGAAATTTGACAAAAGTGCATATTCTCAACCTTGGTTTGACCAACCTTGAACGAGGGCCAAAATAGCTCCAAATCTTATAAAATTAGGTCTCCATGCTTATTTCTCAAATGGGTACCTAAATCCACTTTCAAAACACAATTTTGAGAAAGTTGACAAAAGTGCATATTTTCAACCATTGTTTGACCAACCTTGACTGACGGCCAAAATAACTCCTAATCTCCTAAAAATAGTTTTCCATGATTATCTTTCAAATGCATACTGAAATCCACTTTCAAAACTCAATTCTGAGAAAGTCCACAAAAGTGCATCTTTTCAACCATTGTTTGACCAACCTTGAATGCTGGGAAAAATAGCTGCAAATTTCACAAAAAAAGGTCTCCATGCTTATCTCTCAAATGGGTATCTAAATCTACTTTAAAATTTCAATTCCAAGAAAGTCGAAAAAGAGCATATTTTCAAGCTTGGTTTGAGAAACCTTGAATGTGGGAAAAAATAGCTCTAAAACTCATAAAACTAGGTGTCCATGCTTATCTCTCAAATGGGTCCCTAAGACCACTCTCGAAACTCAATTCTAAGAAAGACGGCATAAGTTCATCTTTTCAAACTTGGTTTGACCAACCATGAACCACGGCCAAAATATCTCTATATCTAATAAAAAAAGATCTCCACGCTTATCAATTTAATCGGTACCTAAATCCACTTTAAAATTTCAATTCTAATAAACTTGACAAAATTCGATATTTTCAACCTTGGTTTGACCAACCTTCATCAAGGGACAAAATAGCTCCAAATCTCATAAAAATAGGTGTCTAAACTTATATCTTAAATGGTTACCTAAATCCCCTTTAAAATTTCAATTTCGATATAGTCGACAAAAGTGCATATTTTCAAGATTGATTTGACCAACCTTGACGAGGAAAAAACTACCTCCAAATTCCATAAAGATAGGTTTCCATGCTTATCTCTCAAATGGGTACCTAAATCCACTTTCAAAACTCAATTCCCAGGAAGCTAGGAAAAAGTGCATATTTTAAACCTTGGTTTGACCAACCTTGAACGACGGCCAAAATAACTCCAAATCTCATAAAAATTGGTGTCCATGCTTATCTCTCAAATGGGTACCTAAATCCACTTTCAAAACTCAATTCCCAGGAAGCTAGGAAAAAGTGCATATTTTAAACCTTGGTTTGACCAACCTTGAACGACGGCCAAAATAACTCCAAATCTCATAAAAATTGGTGTCCATGCTTATCTCTCAAATGGGTACCTAAATTGAATTTCAAAACTCAATTCCGAAGAAGTCGACAAAAGTGCACCTTTTTAACCTTGGTTTGTCCAACATTGAATGAGGGCCAAAATAGCTGCAAATCTAATAAAAATAGGTGTCAATGCTTATCTTTGAAATGGGCCCCTAAATCCACTTTAAAATTTAAATTCCGAGAAAGTCGAAAAAAGTGGATATTTTCTACCTTAGTTTGTCCAACCTTTAACGAGGGCCAAAATAGCTCCAAATCTCATAAAAATAGGTGTCCATGATTATCTCTCAATGGGTACCTAAATCCACTTCAAATTTCAATTCTGATATAGTCGACAAAAGTGCATATTTTCAACCTTGATTTGACCAAGGTTGAACGAGGGCCGAAATAGCTCCAAATCTCATAAAAATAGGTGTCGATGGTTATCTCTCAAATGGGTACCTAAGTAAAGAAATGTGCATCTTTTCAATATTGATTTGACCAACCTTGAACGAGGGCTAAAATAGCTCCAAATATCATAAAAATAGGTGTCCATGCTTACTTTAAAATTTCAATTCCAAGAAAGTCGATAAAAGTGCATATTTTCAAACTTGGTTTGACCACACTTGAATGAGGGCCAAAATAATTCCAAATCTCATCAAAATAGGTGTCTATGCTTATCTTTCAAATGGGTACCTAAATCCACTTTCAAAACTCAATTCCGAGAAAGTTGACAAAACTCATATTTTCTACCTTGGTTTGACCAACCTTGAACAAGGGCCAAAATAGCTCCAAATCTCATAAAAATAGATGTCGATGCTTATCTATCAAATCAGTACCTAAATACACTCTCAAAACTAAATTCCAAGAAACTCTTCAAAACTGCAAACTTTCAACCTTGGTTTGACCAACCTTGAACGAGGGCCAAAATATCTCCAAATGTCATAAATATAGGTGTCAATGGTTATCTCTCAAATGGGTACCAAAATTCACTTTCAAAACATAATTCCAAGAAAGTTGACAAAAGTGCATATTTTTAACGTTTGTTTGAGCAACCTTGAATGAGGGCCAAAATAGCTCCAAATCTCATAAAAATAGTTGTTCATGCTTATCTTTGAAATGGGTACCTAAATCCAATTTCAAAACTCAATTATGAGAAAGTCATGAAAAGTGCATCTTTTCAGCCATGGTTTGACCAACCTTGAAAAAGGGCCAAAATAACTCAAAATTTCAAAAAAATAGGTGTCCATGCTTATCTCTCAAATGGGTACCTAAATCCACTTTGAAAACTCAATTCTAAGAAATTCAACAAAACAACATATCTTCAACCTTGGTTTGACCAACGTTGAACGAGGGCCAAAATAGCTCCAAATATCATAAAAATAGGTGTCCAAGTTTATCTCTCAAATAGGTATCTAAATCTACTTTAAAATTTCAATTATGAAAAAGTTGACAAAAATGGATATTTTGAATCTTAGTTTGACCAACCTTGAATGATGACCAAACTAGCTCCAAATCTCATAAAAATACATGTCCATGCTTATCTCTCAAATGGGTACCTAAATCGAGTTCAAAAATTCAATTTCAAGAAAGTCGACAAAAGTGCATTTTTTGAACCATGGTTTGACCAACCCTTAACAAGGGAAAAAATAGCTCCAAATATCATAAAAATAGGTTTCCATGCTTATCTCTCAAATGGGTAGCTAAATACACTTTCAAAACTCAATTCCGATAAAGTCAACAAAAGTGCATCTTTTCAACCTTGGTTTAACAAACCTTGAATGAGGGCCAAAATAACTCCAAATATCATAAAAATAGGTTTCCATGCTTATCTCTCAAATTGGTATCTATATCTACTTTAAAATTTCCATTCTGAGAAAGTCGACAAAAGTGCATACTTTCAACCGTGGTTTGACCAACCTTTAAGGTGGGATAAAATAGCTTCAAATCTCATAAAAATAGTTGTCCATTATTATCTCTCAAACAGGTACATAAATCCACTTTCAAAACTCAATTCTGAGAAAGTAAAAAAAGGTTCATAATTTCAACCTTGGTTTGACCAACCTTTAACGAGGGCCAAAATACCTACAAATCTAATAAAAATAGGTGTCCATGTTTATCTCTCAAATGGGTACCTACATCCACTTTCAAACTTGAGTTCCAAGAAAGTCTACAAAAGTGCATTTTTTCAACCTTCGTTTTACCAACCTTAAATGAGGGCCAAAATAGCTCCAAATCTCATAAAAATAGGTGTCCATCCTTAAATCTCAAATGGGTATCTAAATCTACTTTAAAATTTCAATTTCGAGAAAGTCGACAAAAGTGTATATTTTCAACCTTGGTTTGAGAAACCTTACACAAGGGACAAAATAGCTCCAAATCTCATAAAAATATGTCTCCATGCTTATCTCTACAATGGGTACCTAAATCCACTTTCAAAACTCAATTCCGAAAAAGTTTAAAAAGTGCATCTTTACAACCTTGGTTTCAAAAACCTTGAACCAAGGCCAAAACAACTCTAAATCTCAGAAATAGGTGTCCATGCGTATCTTTCAAATGGGTACCTAAATTGACTTTCAAAACTCAGTTCCGAGAAATTTGACAAAAGTGCATATTCTCAACCTTGGTTTGACCAGCCTTGAACGAGGGCCAAAATAGCTCCAAATCTTATAAAATTAGGTCTCCATGCTTATTTCTCAAATGGGTACCTAAATCCACTTTCAAAACTCAATTTCAAGAAAGCCAACAAAAGTGCATATTTTCAACCATTATTTGACCAACCTTGAATGACGGCCAAAATAACTCCTAATCTCCTAAAAATAGTTGTCCATGCTTATCTTTCAAATGCATAGTGAAATCCACTTTTAAAACTCAATTCCGAGAAAGTCCACAAAAGTGCATCTTTTCAACCATTGTTTGACCAACCTTGAATGCAGGGAAAAATAGCTACAAATTTCACAAAAAAGCTCTCCATGCTTATCTCTCAAATGGGTATCTAAATCTACTTTAAAATTTCAATTCCAAGAAAGTTGAAAAAGAGCATATTTTCAAGCTTGGTTTGACAAACCTTGAACGAGGGCAAAAATAGCTCTAAAACTCATAAAACTAGGTGTGCATGCTTATCTCTCCAATGGGTCCCTAAGACCACTCTCGAAACTCAATTCTGATAAAGTCGGCATAAGTGCATATTTTCAAACTTGGTTTGTCCAACCATGAACCACAGCCAAAATATCTCTAAATCTAATAAAAAAAGATCTCCATGCTTATCAATTTAATCAGTACCTAAATCCACTTTAAAATTTCAATTTTAATAAACTTGACAAATGTCGATATCTTCAACCTTGGTTTGACCAACCTTGATCGAGGAACAAAATAGCTCCAAATCTCATAAAAATAGGTGTTGAAACTTATCTCTTAAATGGTTACCTAAATCCCCTTTAAAATTTCAATTTCGATAAACTCGACAAAAGTGCATATTTTCAAGATTGATTTGACCAACCTTGATGAGGAAAAAAATACCTCCAAATCCCATAAAGATAGGTTTCCATGCTTATCTCTCAAATGGGTACCTAAATCCACTTTCAAAACTCAATTCGTATAAAGCTAGGAAAAAGTACATATTTTAAACCTTGGTTTGACCAACCTTGAACGAAGGCCAAAATAACTCCAAATCTCATAAAAATTCGTGTCCATGCTTATCTCTCAAATGGGTACCTAAATTGAATTTCAAAACTCAATTCCGAAGAAGTCGACAAAAGTGCACCTTTTTAACCTTGGTTTGTCCAACATTGAACGATGGCCAAAATAGCTGTAAATCTAATAAAAATAGGTGTCAATGCTTATCTCTGAAATGGGCCCCTAAATCCACTTTAAAATTTCAATTTCGAGAAAGTCGAAAAAAGTGGATATTTTCTACCTTGGTTTGACCAACCCTTAACGAGGGCCAAAATAGCTCCAAATCTCATAAAAATAGGTGTCCATGCTTATCTCTCAATGGGTACCTAAATCCACTTTAAATTTCAATTCTGATAAAGTCGACAAAAGTGCATATTTTCAACCCTGATTTGACCAAGCTTGAACGAGGGCCAAAATAGCTCCAAGTCTCATAAAAATAGGTGTCGATGCTTATCTCTCAAATGGGTACCTAAGTCAAGAAATGTGAATCTTTTCAATGTTGGTTTGACCAACCTTGAACGATTGCTAAAATAGCTCCAAATATCATAAAAATAGGTGTCCATGCTTACTTTAAAATTTCAATTCCAAGAAAGTCGAGAAAAGTGCATATTTTCAAACTTGGTTTGACCACACTTGAACGAGGGCCAAAATAACTCCAAATCTCATCAAAATAGGTGTCCATGTTTATCTTTCAAATGGGTACCTAAATCCACTTTCAAAACTCAATTCCGAGAAATTTGACAAAACTCATATTTTCTAACTTGGTTTGACCAACCTTGAACAAGGGCCAAAATAGCTCCAAATCTCATAAAAATGGGTGTCAATGCTTATCTATCAAATCGGTACCTAAATACACTTTCAAAACTAAATTCCAAGAAACTCTTCAAAACTGCAAACTTTCAACCTTGGTTTGACCAACCTTGAACGAGGGCCAAAAATATCCAAATGTCATAAATATAGGTGTCAATGGTTATCTCTCAAATGGGTACCAAAATCCACTTTCAAAACTTAATTCCAAGAAAGTCGACAAAAGTGCATATTTTTAACGTTGGTTTGACCAACCTTGAACGAGGGCCAAAATAGCTCCAAATCTCATAAAAATAGGTGTTCATGCTTATCTCTGAAATGGGTACCTAAATCCAATTTCAAAACTCAATTATGAGAAAGTCATGAAAAGTGCATCTTTTCAACCATGGTTTGACCAACCTTGAAAAAGGGCCAAAATAACTCAAAATCTCATAAAAATAGGTGTCCATGCTTATCTATCAAATGGGTACCTAAATCCACTTTGAAACTCAATTCTAAGAAATTCAACAAAACTGCATATCTTCAACCTTGGTTTGACTAGTGTTGAACGAGGGCCAAAATAGCTCCAAATATCATAAAAATAGGTGTCCAAGTTTATCTCTCAAATAGGTATCTAAATCTACTTTAAAATTTCAATTATGAAAAAGTCGACAAAAGTGGATATTTTGAACCTTAGTTTGACCAACCTAGAATGATGACCAAAATAGCTCCAAATCTCATAAAAATACATGTCCATGCTTATCTCTCAAATGGGTACCTAAATCGAGTTCAAAAATTCAATTTCAAGAAAGGCGACAAAAGTGCATATTTTCAAACTTTGTTTGACCAATTTTTAACGAGGGTCAAAATAGATCCAAATGTCATAAAAATAGGATTCGATGCTTACCTCTCAAATGGGTACCTAAATCCACTTTCAAAACACAATTCTGAGAGGGTCTACAAAAGTGCATCATTTCAACCTTGGTTTGAGAAACATTGAACGAGGGCCAAAATAGCTCCAAAATCTCACAAAAATAGGTGTCCATGCTTAGCTCTCAAATGGCTATCTAAATCTACTTTAAAATTTCAATTCTGAGAAAGTCCACAAAAGTGCATATGTTCAACATTGGTTTGAGTTCTTTTGGTCCAAAAGAACTCCAAATCTCATTAAACTAGGTGTCCATGTTATCTTTCAAATGGGTACCTAAATCCACTTTAAAAACTCAATTCCAAGAAAGTCAAAAAAAGTACATATTTTAAACCTTGGGTTTACCAAACCTTAAAGTAGGGCCAAAATAGATCCAAATATTATAAAAATAGCTGTCCATGCTCATCTCTCAAATGGGTACCTAAATCCACTTTCAAAATGCAATTCCAAGAAAGTCGACAAAAGTGCATATTTTAAACCTCGGTTTGACTAATCTTGAAAGAGGCCCAAAATAGCTCCAAATCTAATACAAATAGATTTCCATGATTATCTCTCGAATGGGTACCTAAATCTACTTTCAAAACTCAATTCTGAGAAAGTCAACAAAAGTGGATCTTTTCAACCTTGGTTTGAGTTATTTTGGGCCAAAAGAACTCCAAATCTCATAAAACTAGGTGTCCCTGCTTATCTCACAAATGTGTATCTAAATTTACTTCCAAATTTTGATTCCAAGAAACTCAACAAAAGTGCATATTTTCAACCTTGATTTGACTAAACTTCAACGCGAGCCAAAATAACTCCAAATCTACTAAAAATTGGTGTCCATGCTTATCTTTCAAATGGATACCTAAATACGCTTTCAAAACTCAATTCTGAGAAACTCAACAAAAGTGAATATTTTTAACATTGATTTTACCAACTTTGAACGAGGGCCAAAATAGCTCCAAATCTCATAAAAATAGGTGGCCATTCGTATCTCTCAAATGGTTACCTAAATCGAGTTTCAAAAATCATTTCCGAGAAAGTCGACAAAAGTGGATATTTTCAACCTTGGTTTGACTAAATTTGAACCGGGGGAAAAATAGCTCCAAATCTCATAAAATTCGGTGTCCATGCTTATCTCTCAAAAGGGTAACTAAATCTACTTTAAAATTTCAATTACAAGAAAGTCGACAAAAGTGCATATTTTCAACCTTGGTTCGACCAACCTTGAATGAGGGCAAAAATAATTCCAAATCTCATAAAATTAGGTGTTCATGCTTATCTCTCAAATGGGTACCTAAATTCACTTTCAAAACTCAATTCCGAGAAAGAAAACAAAAGTTCTTATATTCAACCTTTGTTTGACCAACCTTAGGAATGACGGCCAAAATAGCTCCAAAAAGCATAAAAACCTTAAACAAGGGACAAAATAGCTCCAAACTTTGTTTGATAAACCTTGAATGAGGGACAAAATATCTCCAAATCTCATAAATATAGGTTTTGATGCATATCTCTCAACTGGGTATCTAAATCCATGTTCAAAACTCAATTTCGAGAAAGTCGACAAAAGTGCATATTTTCAACCTTGGTTTGACCAACCTTGAATGAGCACCACAATAGATCCAAATCTCATAAAAATGGTTGTCCATGCTTATTTCTCAAATGGGTACCTAAATCCGCTTTCAAAACTAAGTTCCGAGAAAGATGGAAAAAGTGCATATTTTCAACCTTGGTTTGATCAACCTTGAACAAGGGAAAACAATGGCTCCAAATATTTAAAAAAAGGTGTCCATACTTATCTCTGAAATGGGTACCTAAATCCACTTTCAAAACTCAATTCTAAGAAAGTCGAAAAAAGTGCATATTTTCAACCTTGGGTTGATCAACCTTGAACGAGGGCCAAAATAGCTCCAAATCTCATAAAAATAGGTGTCCATGCTTATCTCTCAAATGGGTATCTGAATCTACTCTAAAAATACAATTGTGAGAAAGTCAACAAAAGAGCATATTTTGAATCTTGGTTTGACCAACCTTGAATGACGTCCGAAATAGTTCCAAATCTCATAAAAATAGGTGTCAATACTCATCTTTTAAGTGGGTATCTAAATCCACTTTCAAAATTCAATTCTGAGAAAGTTGACAAAAGTGCATATCTCAAACTTAGTTTGACCAACCCTGAATGAGGGATAAAATAGCTCCAAATCTCATAAAAATAGAAGTCCATGCTTATCTCTCAACTGGGTACCTAAATCCACTTTCAAAACTCAATTTTGAAAAATTCGACAAAAGTATATATATTCAACCTTGGTTTCACCAACATTGAAGGAGGGCCAAAATAGCTCTAAATCTCATAAAAATAGGTGTCCCTACTTCTCTCTCAAATGCTTACTTAAATCCACTTTTAAAAATCAATTCCGATAAATTCCACAAAAGTGCTTATTTTCAACCTTGGTTTGACCAACCTTGACCAAGGGACAAAATAGCTCCAAATCTCATAAAAATAGGTGTCCATGGTTATCTCACAAATGGGTACCTAAATCCACTTTCAAACCTCCATTTCGAGAAAGTCAACAAAAGTACATATTTTAATCCTTAGTAAGCAACCTTGAACGAGGGCCAAAATAATTCCAAATCTCATAAAAATATGTGTCCATGATTATCTCTCAAATGGGTATCTAAATCTACTTTAAAATTTCAATTCCAACAAAGTCGAAAAAAGTGGATATTTTCAACCTGCATTTGACCAACCTTAAACAAGGTCCAAAATAGCTAAAAATATTATAAAAATAGGTGTCCATGGTCATCTCCCAAAGTGTTCATAAATCCACATTCAAAACTAAATTCCGAGAAAGATGACAAAAGTGCATATTTTCAACCTTGGTTTGACCAACGTTGAACGTGGGCCAAAACAGCTCTAAATGTCATAAAAATAGCTATCCATGCTCATCTCCTAAATGAGTAGCTAAATCCACTTTCAAAACTCAATTCTGAGAAAGTCGACAAAACTACATATTTTCAGCGTTGGTTTGACCAACCTTCAATAAGGGCCAAAATAGCTCCAAATCTCATAAAACTAGGTGACCATACTTATCTCTCAAATGTATATCTAAATCTACACTAAAATTTCAATTCCGAGAAAGTCGACAAAAGTGCATATTTTCAACCTTGGTTTGACCAACCTTGAACGAGGTCCAAAATAGCTCGAAATCTCATAAAAATAGGTATCCATTCTTATCTCTCAAATGGGTGCCTAAATCCACTTTCAAAACTCAATTCCGAGAAAGTCGACAAAATTGCATATTTTCAACCTTGTTTTGAACAACTTTGAACGAGGGCCAAAATAACTCCAAATCTCATAGAAATAGGTGTCCATGCTTATATCTCGAATGGGTACCTAAATCTACTTTCAAAACTCAATTCCAAGAAATTCGATAGAACTGGATATTTTCAACCCTGGTTAAGTCAACCTTGAACGATGGCCAAAATAACTCCAAATCTCATAAAAATAGGTGTCTATGCTTATCTCTCAAATGCGTACCTTAATCCCCTTTCAAAACTCAATTCTGAGAAAGTTGACAAAAGTGGATATCTTCAACCTTTGTTTGACCAACCTTGAACGAGGCACAAAATATCTCCAAATCTCTTAAAAATAGGTGCCCATGCTTATCTCTGAAATTGGTACCTAAATCCAGTTTAAAATTTCAATTCCGAGAAACTCGACAAACGTGGATATTTTCAACCTTGGTTTGACCAACCTTGAATGAGGGCCAAAATAACTCCAAACCTCATAAAAATAAGTGTCCATGATTATCTCTCAAATGCGTTCCTAAATCGACTTTCAAAACACAATTTTGAGAAAGTGGACAAAAGTGCATATTTTCAAACTTAGTTTGATCAACCTTGAACATGGGCCAAAATAGCTACAAATCTCATAAAAATAAGTGTCCATGCTTATGTCTCAAATGGGTCACCTAAATCCACTTTCAAATTTCAAGTCCGAGAAAGTCAACAAAAGTGAATATTTTTAACCTTGGTTTGACCAACCTTGAATGGGGGCCAAAATAGCTCCAAATTTCATAAAAAAAAGGTGTCCCTGACTATCTATCAAATGGGTACCTAAATATACCTTCAAATTTGAATTTTGAGAAGTCGACAAAAGTGCATATTTTCAACCTTGGTTTAACCAAACTTGAATGAGGGCCAAAATGGCTCCAGATCTCATAAAAATAGGTGTCCATGCTTATCTATCAAATGGGTACCTTAATCCACTTTCAAAACTCAATTCTAAGAAATTCGACAAAAGTGCATCTTTTCAACCTTTCTTTGACCAGCCTTGAACGCGAGCCAAAATATCTCCAAAAATACTAAAAATAGGTGTCCATGCTCATCTCTCAAATGGGTGCCTAAATCCACTTTAAAATTTCAATTCCGAGAAAGTCGACAAAAGTGCATATTTTCAACGTTGGTTTGACCAACCTTCAATGGGGGCCAAAATAGCTCTAAATCTCATAAAATAGGTGTCCATGCTTATCTCTCAAATGGTTACCTAAACCCACTTTCAAATTTTAATTCCGAGAAAGTCGATAAAAGTGGGTATTTTCAAAATTGGTTTGACCAATGTTGAGAGGGCCAAACTATATCCAAATCTCATGAAAATAAGTGTCCATGCTTATCTCTCAAATGGGTACCTAAATACACTTTAAAATTTCAATTCCGAGAAAGTCGACGAAAGTGCATATTTTCAATGTTGGTTTGACCAATCTTGAACGAGGGTTAAAATAGCTCCAAATCTCATAAAAATAGGTGTCCATGCTTATGTCTCAAATGGGTATGTAAATCTCTTTTAAAGTTTCAATTTTGAGAAAGTCGACAAAAGTGCATATTTTAAAAATTGATTTGACCAAACTTGAACAAGGGCTAAAATTGCTCCAAATCTCATAAACATAGCTGTCCATGCTTATCTCTCAAATGGGTGCCTAGATCTAATTTCAAAACAAAATTCCAAGAAAGTCAACAAAAGTACATATTTTCAACCTTGGTTTGAACAACCTTGAACGAGGGCCAAATTATTTGTAAATCTCGTAAAAATAGGTGTCCATTCTTATCTCTCAAATGGTTACCTAAATCATGTTTCAAATTTCAATTCGAAGAAAGTCGACAAAAATGCATATTTTCAACCTTGGTTTGACCAACCTTAAATGAGGGCCAACATAGCTCCAAATATCATAAAAATAAGTTTCCATGCTTATCTCTCAAATGGGTACCTAAATTCACTTTCAAAACTTAATTCTCAAAAAGTAAAAAAAAGTGCATCTTTTTAACCTTGGTTTGACCAACATTGAATGAGGGCCAAAATAACCCTAAATCTCATAAAAATAGATGTCCATGCTTATCTCTCAAAAGGGTATCTAAATCTACTTTAAAATTTCAATTTCGAGAAAACCGACAAAAGTTAGTATTTTCAAACCTGGTTTGACCAACCTTGAATGAGGACCAAAAAAACTCCAAATCTCATAAAAATAGGTGTCCACGCTTATCTCTCAAATGGGCATATAAATCCACTTTCAAAACTCAGTTCCGAGAAAGTCAAAAAATGTGCATATTATAAACCTTGGTTTGACCAACCTTGAATGAGGGATAAAATAGCTCCAAGTCTCATAAAAATAGGTGTCCATTCTTATCTCTCAAATGGGTACCTTAATTCACTTTTAAAACTCAATTCCGAGATAGTAAAAAAAGGTGCATGTTTTCAACCTTGGTTTGACTAACCTTGAATGAGGGAGAAAACAACTACAAATCTAATAAAAATAGGTGTCCATGCTTATCTCCAAAATGGGTATCTAAATCCACTTTCAAACCTCAGTTTTGAGAAAGTCGACAAAGGTGCATCTTTTCTGTAATGACCTAAAATTTCGTAAAAATTTAAAATTTTTAAAGTGACATCAAATGGCTTAAATCGCAGTTTAGTAACTGCTAGCGGTTGGTGGAAAATAAAACAGTTTAACAAAATTTAAGGGTTAGTTTCAAATAACAGAAAAAAATAATACAACTTTAATTTTCATATGTGATAGAAAGAGGACTTGCATTTAGTTGCTGCTAGCTATACTAATGACTTACTTTTGTCAAGTAGGTGAGAAACCTTGTTTGAAATTGGGGCTTACTTATCATTCTACTAACTCAAATGGACTATTGATTCTTACAAGTTAAATAGGTAAGCGTAATATCATGTAGGTGTTTATTTTAAATTATGTGAAGAAAGAACTTCCCTAGCATGTTAAGATGCTAATATATAAATCGATTATTACCCTGCAAGTCTCCGAAGAGGTAAAGTAAATTTCCTTCGTTGTTTTGATTCTATGACAATATTTAAATCTAAAGCCATATTGACATTTTATCCTTGAAATAATCAATGCTATTAAAATAATGAGTTCTTCCAAGGTTCCTTCTATCATAATATGATTATCTTTTATAAATTATAGTACATGGTCATTTATAGATTTCCACAGTGAGGATAGAGCTCATGGTCTTGGTACATAATTACTTCGACTGTTTCATGGTCTTACTGCTATTTTTACTTTAATACTCAAGTGAATTGCTTTGTATGTATGAACATATTCTTATGTTTTTTTGATGGTAAAGTTTACAATGAGTGATTAGCTTCTTATGAGAAACTCTTTAAATAAAGTTAGTCTTCAGCCTTTTGAAGACTCCTTCATTTATTAGCATCAATTTTTTATGTGGAGAAGTTTAAAGCTCTTCCAGTCTATTAAGAATCATATCTAAAC
This sequence comes from Pseudotsuga menziesii, assembly GCA_001517045.1. Taxonomy (NCBI): domain Eukaryota; kingdom Viridiplantae; phylum Streptophyta; class Pinopsida; order Pinales; family Pinaceae; genus Pseudotsuga; species Pseudotsuga menziesii. The sequence goes on from LPNX011121701.1 coordinate 402,026, forward strand.
CCTAATTTTCCTTTACTAGTTTTGATACATTACCAAACTAGTTTGATTTGTTGTGAGTAAGAAATATCTTCTTTGAACAGCTAGTAGACAAGCTGCATTCATAGTATTTATTTTAACCATGATACAATTATTACTCCAATGTTCTAAACTATATTGATTTATAATCCATCAATATTAAACTATAGCAACTATCCTAACTTGTAACTTAAGATAGTTTTACTACCTATCAATTACTATAATGTAGTCGAAACTAATGGAAATATACATTATAAGTTTTGATCCTATATTATACTAGTTCAAAAGCATGATATTATCGATGGCATGTTTGACATTATAAGCAATCACATGAACTATCTGAATTGATCGATGGCATGATTGATATTATTGGTAAACATACAGTTAAAGGTTTTGGCAGTGATCAGTTTAAAAATCTATTTTGTAGCGCTGACATTAGAACTCGACCCATACTTGTTGAGATTTTTGGAAGGTCACATGGACAAGGCCTCCTCCATACGTTGGTTGACTTAAAACATTGTAACCCCACTCCTTTGAATTTTGGTCCGAGGGTTTTTCCTCCTGCAGGTTGCACTGTCAGTCTTTGCGGCCATGGGAGGCCTGCAGCCTCCTTGATCATTGGCACTATAGTCTGCATTACTTGTAAAGTGATTATTCAAATCATAGTTTGTGTTGCGGTTTCTCTTGTGAGTAAGGAATATACTATGAGAGTGGTTAACAATTTCTACAAGTGGCTCGAAGCCTGTAATGGAATTATCCTTGTGACTGCTCATTCATAGCTTTGGCATTGTGAACTTGAGACTGTCTCTTTGTTGTATTTGTCACAGAGTTGGCTTAAGGATTTTCTTGCTTCTGGGTTCAGTGTATTCGAACTGGTGTGGCCGTTTCTTCTCAGCTTCAATTCTTTTTTGTTCACAGGTATACATTTCACTCTACTTAATTTCCTCTTGTAAAACGATTTACCATGTTAGGGTTTTACCATTTTAAGATTAGATTTTAAATATTGTAACACTTATGTTTTGCAGACTCCTGCTACCAGCTCTAGGCTATGGGTGGAATGAAAGCTCATGCACCAGTAAACTTTGTGGGATTCCAACTGGAAATCCCTGGTTTCATCGAGGGTTATCCTTGCATGCAATTTGGATTTTTGGATGTGGTTCTTGTGGGTGGATACAAGGCTTTGGCTCTCTATTGGTTATGATTTTTAGTTTGTTAAATATTACCCATGTTTTATTTAAAAACCCTTGTGATACTTCACTGGGTAACATAGGCTCTTGAATCCTTGATGTATATGTGGTTTTTTGTTATGCAGTTTCAGCCTTATGGCTTAAGCGATGTAAATGTTTTTGTTTAAGATTTATAAAGAGCCCACCTCTGAGCTTAGAGATGCTAAGTGACCTATGTATCGTGTTGCTTCAATTTTCCTTTTTACATTTGAACTTAAAGAAATGAAGACTGTGGAACAGTCGAGTTGTAGAATGAACTGGGTTTTACCTTTCCTGTCAGTAATGTATCTTATTTACAGTTTAATATAAAAGACTTTTGTATATTCGGTTTTACTAGCAGGTTTGGGTTTCGACCCTTCGACTCCACAGGCTATAAGCCTACCTTTGAATAAGGATTTTATAATGCAAATGGTTAACTATTTCTGGTTTATTTGTCCATGATTTACATATGTAAAATATTTATTAATATTCGATTTTTATAATTTATTTTAAAGAATTGTTTAAGAGATGATATTTTAATTTCTAGAACTTGGCCTTTTAAGGGTTGAAAATCTTGTATAACCTTGCAGTTTATGAAGTCCCTGTTTTTACTTACAGCATTCTAAAATCTATTTTTTTAAAGAAAAATTGAATAATGGATGATGATATGAATTACAGTTATATGTTTGATGCTAGGTCTGTAAAATAAGAAATCCTAAACAATTTTTATAGTTTTTACTTCTAGTTTTTAGTTAAGAGAATACTTAGGGTTTTAGTGCAGACTACTCGAAAACTAGGATACTGTTAACTTTCAATAATTTTTGTAATATAAAAAGGATGGTAGAAGAATCCTTTGGTCTCGGATAAAACACATACTGGTCTAAAATGTTAATGTTTATAAACTGTTTTACAATTTCCTTTTCATATGGTTTTTAGAGGTTAATTTACTTACTTTACTTCTATTAACTATAATATCTATATTTTTATTAGCATAATAATACTGGAATAATAACAATATTTACTGTTTTCTTTCATACCTATTTTTCTATTTAGTTAACTGAAGTAAATAAATGCAGACAGTACATAGCACTGCTATTTAATAAAATTCATAAATAATGAAGTAAAATATATCTACTGTTTACATTTGAATAAAAGAATCATATCTACTATTTACATTCCAATAAAAGAATCATTTCATTTGTTAGTTTTTCATCATATAAGCTAGCATTATGATCTTAGGATATTTTCACTAAGAGAATAACAAGGACAGCAATAAAACATAAGCACATCACAAGAGACAAGAGACACAAAGAGTTTTCCTCAGTGAAACCATAAAGGAGAAAACCCCGCAACTTCCTCAGAGATAGAATCAACACCAAAACAATAAAATCCCAAAACAGTAAGATGATCTCCACACAGCAGCAGTCTCTCTCTCTCACACACTGAGAGAGCTTCTCCTCTCTCACTCATGCGCCCCAATGAGTGAGTGTGAGTGTTGCAAGTGATAAATAGAGAGGCTCTCACTCTCTATTTATATTCTTCCATTCACTTGAAGTGCACTCCAACATGTCGGCCTCACTTAACAATTAATTACCAGAGCCGACATCTCTAGGAGTGTCTAATAACCCTAGTGCCCCACCACTTGTGGGGACTTTGCCTCCTCTGAACAATAGGATGGTAACACAATGGTGGGGAATATTTCCCCGACCTACAATGACTCACCTAGGGTCGACTTCACTAGGATAGTATAATAACCCAAGGGCCCCACAACTATGGGGACTTTAACCCTTGACCAATAGGAGGGTTACCCACAATGACTTGACATGACTTTCTCATTATAGAAACTTCCTGGAATAAACATTGGGGTATGACATGACTCAAATACATTAAAATACATCTTGAAATGAACATCGATTTACAATAGATAAGAAATACAAGTGAATACATTTTGAAGTTACAATTACATCAACACTCCCTCTTAACTAGGAAGGTATTCTCTTGACATAATTTATTAGCACAAGTCTTCTTCTCTGTATCATCTAGGTCATCGTCAGGTCTTCGTCATATTCAAAGTCATCTTCATCTTCAAGTCATCTTCATTTGGATTTGGATCATCACTTGATCTAGATCATCACTGAACATCGTCACTGGATCTGGATCATCACTCGATCTAGATCATCACTGGACATCATCACTAGATCTGGATCATCACTGGCTATCATCACTGGATTTGGATCATCACTGGCTATCATCACTGGATTTGGATCATCACTCGATCTGGATCATCACTGCTGGATCATCATGACTAGATATGGATCATCACTGGCTATCATCACTGGATCTGGATCATCACTGGCTATCATCACTGGATCTAGATCATCACTGGATCTGGATCATCACTGGTGCTATCTCATGATTCTTCTCATCACAGGAAGTTCTATAGAGCCAGCCCTTTCTCATGCTGGTTGTAGGCCTAGCCATCATGTAGGTCTTCACCCAGCACTTACATCTGACCTACTCATCAGAAAGGCACGCCTAACACTCACATCTGATCATGTAGGAACCAATCCTATAATCATATCAGAAAGGCTCAGCACTCACATTCCCCAGCATGATAGGACATACCTACTATCATCTGTGAAATGGCTCAGCACTTACAACCACCAGCATGATAGGACACACCTACTATCATTTGTGGAAAGGCACAGCACTCACATCCACCAGCATGGTAGGACACACCTACTACCATATGTGGAAAGGCTCAGCACTTACAATCACCAGCATGGTAGGACAAACCTACTACCATCTGTGAAAAGAAACTGCACTTACAATCACCAGCATGATAGGACACACCTACTATCATCTGTGAAAAGGCATAGCACTCACATCCACCAGCATGGTAGGACACACCTACTACCATCTGTGGAAAGGATCAGCACTTACATCCATCCAGGCAGGAACACATCCTGCTCACAATGATGGAAATGCGTGCACTCATATGTGATCATGAGGGAACACATCCCAGCAATCATATCAGAATGGACCCCAGTCCTCGACTGAGCTACCTGGTAACTAACCATGTGCCTCCATTCTCCTAGAGAATGGCAATTTCCCTTACACCCGACCTGCTCGTCGAAATGGCCAACACTCACATCTGACATGGAAGGAACTTAATCCTTTAGCCATGAAAGAATGGTTCCACCCTTACATCTGATCAAGTGGGAACACATCCCTCAATCACATCAGAATGGCTACTCAGTCCTACACTGAGCGTTCCTGGTAACTGACCAGGTGCCTCCATTCTGAGAATGGCAATTGCCCTTACATCTGTCCTACTCGATGGAATGGCCAACACTCATATTTGACATGGAAGGGAGCAACCCTATCACCATGATAGAATGGATCAGCCCTTACATCTGACCATGGAAGGAACCAATCCTCTCACCATGTTAGAATGGTTATGGGTCTCATCACTTTCCCTTAGAGGAAACCTCGATCTGGAGAACACTAAGCTTCTCCCTGAAGTATTTGAACTTCATCCTAGCCAATGGCTTCGCCAATACATTAGCTATCTGTTATACTTGATCTCGATATGCTTAGATTTGTCATGGAACACTGGATTCTCTGACAACTTCATGCAACTTTGGTTGTCACAATGTATACAAGTAGCATCCAACTGGAGATCAAATATATTAGATAGTATCTTCCATAGCCATACTACCTCACAACTAGCTGAACAAGCTATGACATACTCTGCTTCAGCTGTACTCAATGCCACACAGGATTGCTTCCTGCTAAACCAAGAGATCACACCTGATCTCATACTAAAGCAACACCCTGAAGTACTCTTTCTATTGATGGCACTTCCTACCCAATCTGGGTCAACATAACCCTCCAGGTTAATCTTTTTATTTGCATCGTACTTGAGCCCATAATCAACTGTACCCTTCAGGTACCTCAGAATATGCTTTGCAACAATCAAGTGAACACTTCTAGGATCTATCAAGAACTGGCTCAAGGTGTTCACGGCAAAGCAAATGTCTGATCTCGTGTTCATCAGGTACATCAATGACCCAATCATCTAACGATACATCGTAGCATCAACCAACTCTGATGAAGCACCACTCAATAGCTTCAGGTTCGATGCCATAGGTGTGGCCATAGCCTTGCAGTCCATCATCCCAAACCTCTTCAGGATCTCTATTGCATACTTCCCTTGTCCAAGGAAGATTCCATCTGTACTCTACCACACCTCCATACCTAGAAAGTAATGCTACCTAAATCCACTTTCAAAACTCATTTCTAAGAAAGATGATAAAAGTGCATATTTTAAAACTTGGTTTGACCAAGCACCTAAATAGCTCCAAATCTCATAAAAAGTAGGTGCCCATGCTTATCTCTCAAAAGGGTACCTAAATCCCCTTTAAAATTTTAATTCCGAGAAAGTCGACGAAAGTCGATATATTCAACCTTGGTTTGACAACCCTTGAGCGAGGAGAAAAATAGCTCAGAATCTCATAAAAATAGGTGTCCATGCTTATCTCTCAAATGGGTACCTAAATCTACTTTCAAATTCCAATTCCCAGAAAGTCAACAAAAGTGTATATTTTCAACCTTGGTTTGACCAACCTTTAATGAGGTCCAAAATAGCTCCAAATCACATAAAAATAGGTGTCCATGCTTATCTCTCAAATGGATATCGAAATGTACTTTAAAATTTCAATTCCGAGAAATTCAACAAATGTGCATAGTTTCAAACTTGGTGTGACCAAACTTGAACGAGGGCCAAAATAGCTCCAAATCTCATAAAAAATAGGTGTCCGTGCTTATATATTAAATGGGTACCTAAATCCATTTTAAAATTTCAATTATGAGAAACTCGACAAAAGTGCATATTTTCAAGGTTGGTGTGACCAACCTTGAACAAGGGCCAAAATAGCTCCAAATCTCATAAGAATAGGTTTCCATGCTTATGTTTCAAATGGGTACCTAAATCCACTTTCAAAACTCAAATGCGATAATATCAACAAAAGTGCATATTTTTAACCTTGGTTTGACCAACCTTGAAGGAGGGCCAGAATAACTCCAAATTTAATAAAAACAAGTGTCCATGCTTATTTCCGAGAAAGTAGCGAAAAGTGCATATTTTCAACCTTAGTTTGACCAACCTTGAACACGGTCCAAAATACCTCCAACTCTCATAAAAATTGCTGGCCATGATTATCTCTCAAATGGGTATCTAAATCTACTTTAAAATTTCAATTCTGAGAATGTTGACAAAAGTGCATATTTTCAATATAGGTTTGACCAACCTTGAACGAGGGACAAAATAGCTCCAACTCTCTTAAAAATAGGTGTCCATGCTTATATCTCAAATCGGTACCTGAATCCACTTTCAAAACTCAATTCCGAGAAAGCGACAAAAGTGCATATTTTCAACCTTGGTATGACCAAACTTGAAGGAGGACCAAAATGACTCCAAATATCATAAAAATAGGTGCCCATGCTTATCTATCAAATAGTTACCTAAATCCACTTTCAAAACTCAATTTTGAGAAATTCGACAAAAGTGGATCTTTTCAACCTTGGTTTGACCAACCTTGAACGAGGGCCGAAATAGATCTAAATTTCATAAAAATAGGTGTACATGCTTATCTCTCAAATAGGTACCTAAATCCACCTTAGAATTTCAAAGCCGAGAATGTCGACAAAACTGGATATTGTCAACCTTGGTTTGACCACCTTTGAACGATGGCCAAATACCTTCAAACCTCATTAAAATAGGTGTCCATGCTTATTTCTCAAATGGGTACCTAATTCCACTTTCAAATTTCAATTCTGATAAAGTCGACAAAAGTGCATATTTTCAACCTTGGTTTGACCTACCTTGAATGAGAGCCAAAATAGCTCCAAATCTCATAAACATAGGTGTCCATGCTTATCTCTCAAATGAGCACCTAAATCCACTTTCAAAACTCAATTCCGAGAAAGTTGAAAAAAGTGCATCATTTCAAAGTTGGCTTCACAAACCTTGAACGAAGGCCAAAATAGCTCCAAATCTCATAAAAATAGGTGTCCATGCTTATCTCTCAAATGGGTATCTAAATCTACTTTAAAATTTTAGTTACGAGAAAGTTCACAAAAGTGCATATTTTCACCCTTGGATTGACCAACCTTGAACACGGGACAAAATAACTCCAAAACTTATAAAATTAGGTTTCCATGTTTATCTCTCAAATGGGTACCTAAATCCGCTTTCAAAGCTCAATTCTGAGAAAGTCAACAAAAGTGCATATTATCAACCTTGGTTTGACCAACCTTGAACAAGGGCCAAAATAGCTCAAAATCTCATAAAAATTGGTATACATGCTTCGATCTCAAATGCATAACTAAATCCAGTTTAAAAATTCAATTCAGAGAATGTCGACGAAAGTGGATATTTTTAGCCTTAGTTTGACAAACCTTGAACATGGGACAAAATAGCTCCAAATCACATAAAAATAGGTGTCCATGCTTATCTCTCAAATCAGTAACTAAATCCACTTTCAAATTTCAATTCTGAGAAAGTCGACAAAAGTGCATATTTTGAACCTTGGTTTGACCAAACTTAAACGAGGGCCAAAATATCTCCAAATCTCATAAAAATAGCTGTCCATAATTATCTCTCAAATCGGTACGAAATCAACTTTCAAAATTCAATTCATATATAGTCGACAAAAGTGCATCTTTTCAACCTTGGTTTGACCAACCTTGAACGCAGGCTGAAATAGCTGCAAATCTCATAAAACTAGGTGTCCATGCTTATCTCTCAAAAGGGTATCTAAATATACTTTAAATTTTCAATTCCAAGAAAGTTGACAAAAGTACATATTTTCAACCTTTGTTTTACCAACCTTAAATGAGAGCCAAAATAGCTCCAAAACTCATAAAAATAGGTGTCAATGCTCATCTCTCAAATAAGTACATAAATCCACTTTCAAAACTCAATTTCGAGATAGTTGAAAAGAGTGCATATTTTCAACCTTGGTTTGACCAACCCTGAATGAAGTCCAAAATACCTCCAAATCTCATAAACATAGGTGTTCAAGCTAATCTCTCAAATGGGTACCTAAATCCACTTTCAAAACTCAATTTCGAGAAAAGTCGAAAAAGTGCATCTTTTTAACCTTAGTATTACCAACCTTGAACGAGGAACAAAATAGCTCCAAATCTCATAAAAATAGGTGTCCATGCCTATCTCTCAAATGGGTACCTAAATTCGCTTTCAAAACTCAATTCTAAAAAAGCCGACAAAATAGCATATTTTCAACCTTGGTTTGACCAACCTTGAATGAGGACCAAAATAGCTCCAAATCTCATAAAAATAGGTGTCCATGCTTATTTCTTAAATGGGTACCTAAATCTACTTTTAAAACTCAATTCTGAGAAACTCAACAAAAGTGCATTTTTTCAACCTTGGTTTGACCAACCTTGAACGAGGGCCAAAATAGCTCCAAATCTCATCAAAACAGGTGTCCATTATTATCTCTCAAATGGGTACCTAAATCCACTTTCAAAACTAAATTTCTGAGAAAGTCGACAAAAGTGCATCTTTTCAACCTTGGTTTGACCAAACTTGAACGAAGAACAAAATCTCTCCAAATCTCATAAAAATAGGTGTCCATGCTTATCTCTCTAAATGGACACCTAAATCCACTTTCAAAACTCAATTATGAGAAAGTAAAAAAAAGTGCATATTTTCAACCTTGGTTTCACCAACCTTGACCGAGGGCCAAAATAGCCCCAAATCTCATAAAAATAGGTGTACATGCTTATCTCTCAAATGGGTAGCTAAATCCACTTTCAAAACTCAATTCCGAGAAGGTCAACAAAAGTGCGTCTTTTCAACCTTGAGTTGACCAACCTTGAACGAGGGCCAAAATATCTCCAAATCTCATAAATCTTCTATAAAATTTCAATTCCGAGAAAGTCGACAAAAGTATATATTTTTAACCTTGGTTTGACCATTCTTCAACAAGGGCCAAAATAGATCCAAAGCTGATAAAAATAGATGTCCATGCTTATTTCTCAGATGGGTACCTAAATCCAGTTTCAAAACTCAATTCCGAGAAAGTCGACAAAAGTGCATATTTTCAACCTTGGTTTAACCAACCTTGAACGAGGTGAAAATAGGTCCAAATCTCATAAAAATAGGTGTATGGCCATGCTTATCTCTCAAATTGGTACCTAAATCCACATTCAAAACTCAATTTCAAGAAAGTCAACAAAAGTGCATCTTTTCAACCTTGGTTTGATCAACCTTGAACAAGGGCGAAAATAGCTCCAAATTTCGAGATAGTCGACAAAGTGCATATTTTTAACCTTGTTTTTACCAACCTTGAACACAAACCAAAATAGCTCCAAATATATGAAAAATAGGTGTCCATGCTTATCTCTCAAATGGGTATCTAAATATAGTTTAAAATTTCAATTCCGAGGAAGTTAACAAAAGTGCATACTTTCAACCTTGGTTGACGACCAACCTTAAACGAGGGCCAAAATAGCTCCAAAAATCATAAAAATAGGTGTCCATTCTCATATCTCAAATGGGTACATAAATTCACTTTCAAAACTCAATTCCAAGCATTAGAGGAAATTTCAACTCAAAATGGGCCTCCTAAAATGAATTAATAAAATAATAGTTAAAATAATAAAATAATATTTATTAATTTTGGAGTAAGAAAAGAAAAAAACTACTTTTTGTTTGTATTTTTGACATATTGCCCTATGTTTTTACTCAAAATTCGATCGGAAGAGCTCATTGGATACAGAATTAAATTACGCATCCAACGAGTACCCACTCGGCATACTTTTGACGGACCCCACTACCCCAAAAACAAGAAATACCTGAAAAAACAAAATGATGACATCATCATTCCATTTTTTCAGGTATTTCTTGTTCTTGGGGTAGCGAGGTCTGTCAAAAGTATGCCGAGTGGGTACTCGTTTGATGCGGAATTTAATTCTGCATCCAACGAGCTCTTTTGATCAAAATTTGAGTAAAAACACAGGGAGATATGTCAAAAATACAAACAAAAAAAGTAGTTTTTTTTATGATACCTATCCCCAAATTTATATTAAAAAAGTGTTTAAGACCTATACGGTATTTCAAATTTAAAGAAATTTCATTGGCTAACACATGATGACATGGAATTTGAATAAAAGTTAAAAGGCCCAATTTGAGTTGAAATTTCCTCTAATGAAAGCCAACAAAGGTGCATATTTTCAACCTTGGTTTGACCAACCTTGAATGAGGGACAAAATAGATCCAAATCTCAGAAAAATAGGTGTTCATGCTTATCTCTCAAATGGGTAACTAAATCTACTTTTAAAACTTAATTATGAGAAAGTCAACAAAAATGCATCTTTTCAACCTTGGTTTGAATAACCTTGAAGTAGTGCGAAAATAGCTCCAAATCTCATCAAAATAGGTGTCCATGCTTATCTCTCAAATGGGTACCTAAATCCACTTTCAAAATTCGATTCTGAGAAAGTTGACAAAAGTGCATCTTTTCAACCTTGGTTTGACTAAACTTGAACACGGGCCAAAATCGCTCCAAATCTCATAAAAATAGGTCTTCATGCTTATCTCTCAAATGGGTACCTAAATACAATTTCAAAACTCAATTATGAGAAAGTACAAAAAGTGCATATTTTCAACCTTCGTTTATCTAACCTTGAACGAGGGCCAAAATAGCCCCAAATTCACAAAAATAGGTGTCCATGCTTGTCTCTCAAATGGGTAGCTAAATCTACTTTCAAACCTCAACTCCGAGAAGGTCAACAAAAGTGTGTCCTTTCAAACTTGGGTTGAGCAACCTTAAACGAGGGAGAAGATATCTCCAAATCTCATAAAAATAGGTGTCCATGCGTATCTCTCAAATGGTTATCTAAATCTACTATAGAATTTCAATTCCTAGAAAGTCAACAAAATTACATTTTGAACCTTGGTTTGACCATTCTTGAACGAGTGCGAAAATAGCTCCAAATCTCATCAAAATAGGTGTCCATGCTTATGTATTAGATGGGTACCTAAATCTAGTTTCAAAACTCAATTTGGAGAAAGTCGACAAAAGTGCATATATTCAACCTTGGTTTCACCAACCTTGAACGAGGGGAAAATAGCTCTAAATATCATAAAAATAGGTATCCATGCTTATCTCTCAAATGGGAACCTAAATTTGCTTTCAAAACTCAATTTCGAGAAAGTCGATAAAAGTGCATCTTTTGAACCTTGGTTTTACCAACCTTAAACGAGGGCCAAAAATAGCTCCAAATCTCATAAAAATGAGTGTCCAGAATTATCTCTCAAATGGGTTTCAAAATCCACTTTCAAAAGTCAATTAAGAGATTGTCAACAAAAGTGCATCTCTTCAACCTTGAACATGGGCCAAATATCTCCAAATCTCATAAAAATAGTTGTGCATGCTTATCTACTCAAATGGGTATTTAAATATACTTTAAAATTTCAATTCCGAGATAGTTGACAAAAGTGTATATTTTCAACTTTGGTTTGACCAACCTTAAATGAGGGCCAAAATAACTCCAAAACTCATAGAAATAGGTGTCCATGCTCATCTCTCAAATGGGTACATAAATCCACTTTCAAAACTCATTTTCGAGAATGTCAAAAAATGTTTGTATTTTCAACCTTGCTCTGACCAAGCTTTAATGAGGGCCAAAATACCTCCAAATCTCATAAAAATAGGTGTCCATGCTTATCTCTAAAATGGGTACCTAAATCCACTTTCAAAACTCAATTTCGATAAAGTCGACAAAAGTGCATCTTTCCAACCTTGAATGAGGGACAAAATAGCTCCAAATCTCATAAAAATAGGTGCCCATGCTTATCTCTCAAATGGGTACCAAAATTCGCTTTCAAAACTCAATTCTGAGAAAGCCTACAAAAGTGCATATTTTTAACCTTAAACGAGGGCCAAAATAGCTCCTAATATCATAAAAATAGGTTTCCATTCTTATCTCTCAAATGGGTACATAAATCTACTTTTCAAACTCAATTTCATGAAAGTCGACAAAAGTGCATCTTTTCAACCTTGGTTTAACCAATCGTGAACGAGGGCCAAAATAGCTCCAATTCTCATCAAAATAGTTGTCCATGCTTATCCCTCAAATGGGTACCTAAATCCACTTTCAAAACTCGATTCTAAGAAAGTCGACAAAAGCACATCTTTTCAACCTTGGTTTGACCAAACTTGAACAAGGGCCAAAATCGCTCCTAATCTCATAAAACTACATGTCCATGCCTATCTCTCAAATGGGTACTTAAATCCACTTTCAAAACTCAATTATGAGAAAGTCGATAAAAGTGCATATTTTCTTCCTTCATTTCACCAACCTTGAACGAGGGCCAAAATAGTCCCAATTCTCATAAAAATAGGTGTCCATTCTTATCTCTCAAATGGGTACCTAAATACACTTTCAAAACTCAATTCCGAGAAAGTCTACAAAAGTGTGTATTTTCAACCTTGGGTTGACCAACCTTGAACGAGGGCCCAAATACCTCTAAATCTCATAAAAATAAGTGTCCATGCTTATCTCTCAAATGGTTCTATAAATCTACTATAAAATTTCAATTTCGAGAAAGTCGACGAAAGTACATATTTTCAACCTTGGTTTGACCATTATTGAATGAGGGCCAAAATAGCTCCAAATTGCATAAAAATAGGTGTCCATGCTTATCTCTCAGATGGGTACCTAAATCAAGTTTCAAAACTCAATTCTGAGAAAGTCAACAAAAGTGCATATTTTCAACCTTGGTTTGACCAACCTTGAACGAGGGGAAAATAGCTCCAAATCGCATAAAAAGAGGTGTCCATGCTTATCTCTCAAATGGGTACCTAAATCAACTTTCAAAACTCAATTTGGATAAAGTCGATAAAAGTGCATCTTTTCAACCTTGGTTTGACCAACCTTGAACGAGGGCCAAAATAGCTAATCTCATAAAAATGGATGTACATGCTTATCTCTGAAATGGGTATCTAAATCTACTTTAAAATTTCAATTTTGAGAAAGTCAACAAAAGTGTATATTTTCAACCTTGGTTTGACCAACCTTGAATGAGGGCCAAAATAGATCGAAATATTCTAAACATAGGTCTTCATGCTTATCTCTCAAATGGGTACCTAAATCCACTTTCAAAACTCAATTCTGAGAAAGTCGACAAAAAGTGCATATTTTCAACTTTGGTTTGACCAAATTTGAACGAGGGACAAAATAGCTCCAAATCTCATAAAAATAGGTGTCCATTTTTATCTCTCAAATGGGTTACCTAAATCCACTTTCAAAACTTAATTATGAGAAAGTTAACAAAACTGCATATTTTCAACCATGGTTTGACCAACCTTGAAAGACGGCCAAAATTGCTCCAAATCACATAAAAATAGGTGTACATGCTTATCTCTTAAATGGGTACATAAATCTACTTTAAAATTTCAATTCTGAGAATGTCGACGAAAGTGGATATTTTCAACCTTAGTTTGACCAACCTTGAACAAGGGCAAAAATAGCTCCAAATATCATAAAAATACGTGTCCATGCACATCTCGCAAATGGGTACCAAATTCCACTTTCAAAACTCAATTCCAAGATAGTCGACAAAAGTGCATATTTTTAACCTTGGTTTGAGCAGTGTTGAACAAGGTCCAAAATAGCTCCAAATCTCATAAAAATAGGTGTCCATGCTTATGTCTCAAATGCGTATCTAAATATACTTTAAAATTTCAATTCCGAGAAAGTTGACAAAACTGCATAGCGTAGGAATAGCACTATATCTCATCAAAATTGGTGTCCATGCTTATCTCTCAAATGGGTACGTAAATCCATTTTAAAAACTTAATTATGAGAAAGTTAACAGAAGTGCATATTTTCAACCTTATTTTGACTAACCTTAAATGATGGCTGAAATAACTACACATATCATAAAATAGGTGTCCATTCTGATCTCTCAAATGGGTACCTAAATTCATTTTCAAAACTAAATTATGAGAAAGTAGACAAAACTGCATCTTTTCAACCTTGGTTTGACCAACCTTGAATGAGGGCCAAAATAGCTCCAAATCTTATAAAAATAGGTGTCGATTCTTATCTCTCCGATGGATACCTAAATCTGCTTTCAAAATTCAATTCCAAGAAAGTCGAAAAAAGTGTATATTTTCAACCTTGGTTGGACGAACCTTAAACGTGGGAAAAATTAGCTCCAAATATTATAAAAATAGGCGTCCATGCTTATCTCTCAAATGGGTACCTAAATCCACTTTCAAAACTCAATTCTGAGAAAGTTCAAAAAAGTGCATGTTTTCAACATTGGATTGACCTACCTTGAACGAGGGCCAAAATAGCTCAAAATCTCATAAAAATAGGTGTCCATGCTTATCTCTCAAATCAGTATCTAAATCAACTTTAAAATCTTAATTTCGAGAAAGTTGAAAAAGGTGCATATTTTCAACCTTGGTTAGACCAACCTTGAACTAGGGCCAATATAGCTCCAAATCTCACAAAAATAGTGTACATGCTAATCTATCAAATGGGTACCTAAATCCACTTTAAAGTTTCAATTTCAAGAATGTCGACAAAATTGGATATTTTCAACCTTCATTTGACCAACCTTGAATGAGTGCCAAAATAGCTCCAAATGTCATAAAAATAGGTGTCCATGCTTATCTCTCAAATGGGTACTTAAATCTACTTTCAAATTTCAAATCTGAAAAAGTTGACAAAAGTGCATATTTTCAACCCTAGTTTGACCAACCTTGAACGAGAGCCAAAATAGCTCCAAATCTCATAAAAATAGATGTCCATGCTTATCTTTCAAATGGGTACCTAAATACAATTTCAAAACTCAATTACGAGAAAGTCGACAAAAGTGCATATTTTCAACGTTGGTTTGACCTACCTTGAGCGAGGGCCAAAATAGCTCCAAATGTCATAAAAATAGGTGTCCATGCTTATCTCTCAAATGGGTATCTAAATCTACTTTAAAATTTCAATTTTGAGAAAGTTGACAAAAGTGCATTTTTTGAACCTTGGTTTGACCAACCTTGAACGAGGGCCAAAATAGCTCCAAATTTTATAAAAATAGATGTCCATGCTTATCTTTCAAATGGGTACCTAAATCCACTTTCAAAAGTCAATTCTGGGAGAGTCGACAAAAGTGCATATTTTCAACCTTGGTTTGACCAACCTTGAACGAGGGCGAAAATAGCTCCAAATCTCACAAAAATAGGTGTACATGCCAATCTGTCAAATGGGAACATAAATCCACTTTAAAGTTTCAATTCCAAGAATGTTGACAAAAGTGGATATTTTCAACATTCGTTTGATCAACCTTGAACGAGGGCCAAAATAGCTCCAAATCTCATAAAAATAGTTGTCCATGCTTATCTCTCAAATCGGTACCTAAATCTACTTTCAATTTTCAATTCTGAAAAAGTCGACAAAATTGCATATTTTCAACTTTGGTTTGACCAACCTTGAACTAGAGCCAAAATAGCTTCAAATCTCATAAAAATATATTTCCATTATTATCTCTCAAATGGGTACCTAAATCCACTTTCAAAACTCTATTATGAGAATGTCGACAAAATGGATACTTTCAACCTTGGGCTGACCAACCTTAAACGAGGGCCAAAATAGCTCCAATTTTCATAAAATAGGAGTCCATGCTTATCTCTCCAATGGTTACCTAAATCCACTTTCAGAAATTGAATCCGAGAAAGTTGACAAAAGTGCATATTTTCAACCTTGGTTTGAACAAACTTGAACGAGGGCCAAAATAGCTCCAAATCTCATCAAAAGTAAGTCTCCATGCTTATCTCTCAAATGGGTACCTAAATCTAATTTCAACGCTCATTTCCGATAAAGTCAACAAAAGTGCATCTTTTCAACCTTGGTTTCACCAACCTTAAACTAGGGACAAAATAGCTCCAAATCTCATAAAAATGGTGTCCATGCTTATCTCTCAAATTGGTACATAAATTCGCTTTCAAAACTCACTTCCGAGAAAGTCGACAAAAGTGCATATTTTATACCTTGGTTTGACCAACCTTGAACGAGGGCCAAAATAGCTCCAAATCTCATAAAAATAGCTGTCCATACTTATCTCTCAAATGGGTACCTAAATCCACTTCAAAACTCAATTCTGAGAATGTAAAAAAAGTGCATATTTTCAAACTTTGTTCGAGTAACCTTGAATGAGGGCGAAAATAGCTCTAAATCTCATAAAAATAGGTTTCGATGCTTATCTCCCAATTGGGTACCTAAATCCACTTTCCAAACTCAATTCTGAGAAATTCAACAAAAGTGCATATTTTCAACCTTAGCTTAACCAACCTTGAACGAGGGCCAAAATAGCTCCAAATCACATAAAAATAGGTGTCCATGTTTATCTCAAAAATAAGTACCTAATTCCATTTTCACAACTCAATTCTGAGAGAGTCCACAAAAGTGCATCTTTTCAACCTTTGTTTGACCAACCTTGAATGAGGTCCAAAATAGTTCCAAATCTCATAAAAATAGGTGTCAATGCTTATCTCTCAAATGGGTATCTAAATCTACCTTAATATTTCAATTGCGAGAGAGTCAACAAAAGTGAAAATTTTCATTCTTGGTTTGACCAACCTTGAACGAGGGCCAAAATAGACCCAAATATCATTAAAATAGGTGTCCATTCTTATCTCTCAAATGGGTACCTAAATCCATTTTCAAAATTAAATTCCGAGAAAAACGACAAAAGTGCATATTTTCAACTTTGGGTTGACCAATCTTGAATGAGGGCCAAAATAGCTCCAAATCTCACAAAAATAGGTGTACATGCTAATCTCTCAAATTGGTACCTAAATCCGCTTTAAAGTTTCAATTCCAAGAATGTCGACAAAAGGGGATATTTGCAACCTTTGTTTGACCAACCTTGAACGAGAGTCAAAATAGCTCCAAATCTCATAAAAATAGGTGCCCATGCTTGCCTCTCAAATGGGTACCTAAATCTACTTTCAAATTTCAATTCTAAAAAAGTGGACAAAATTGCATATTTTCAACCTTGGTTTAACCAACCTTGATCGAGTGCCAAAATAGCTCCAAATCTCATAATAATAGATGTCCATGCTTAACTCTCAAATGGGTACCTAAATACACTTTCAAAACTCAATTACGAGAAAGTAAAAAAAGTGCATCTTTTCAATGTTGGTTTGACCAACCTTTAACGAGGGCCAAAATAGCTCTAAATCTCATAAAAATAGGTGTCCATGCTTATCTCTCAAATGGGCACCTAAATCTACTTTAAAATTTCAATTCCCAGAAAGTCAACAAAAGTGCATATTTTGAACCTTGGTTTTTCCATGCTTATCTCTCAAATGGGTACCTAAATCCACTTTCACAATTAAATTCTAAGAAAGTCCACAAAAGTGCATATTTTCAACCTTAGTTTGACCAACCTTGAACGCGGGCCAAAATAGCTCCAACTCTCTTAAAAATAGGTGTCCATGCTTATCTCTCAAATGGGTACCTAAATCCACTTTCAAAACACAATTCCGAGAAAGTTGACAAAAGTGCATCTTTTAAACCTTGGTTTGACCAACCTTCAATGAGGGATAAAATCACTCCAAATCTCATAAAAATAGTTCTCTTTGCTTATCTCTCTAATGGGTACCTAAATCCTCTTTCAAAAATCAGGTCCGAGAAAGTCGACAAAAGTGTATATTTTCAACCTTGGTTTGACGAACCTTGAAGTCGGGAGAAAATAGTTTCAAATCTCATAAAAATAGGTGTCTATACTTATCTCTCAAATGGGTACCTAAATCCACTTTCAAAACTCAATTCCGAGAAAGTTGACAAAAGTGCATATTTTCAACCTTGGTTTGACCAACCTTGAACGAGGGCCAAAATAGCTCCAAATCTCATAAAAATAGGTTTCCATGCTTATCTCTCAAATGGGTACCTAAATCCACTTTCAAAACTCAATTCTAAGAAAGTTGAAAAAAGTGCATCTTTCCAACCTTGGTTTGACCAAATTTGAATGAGGTCCAAAGTAGCTCCAAATCTCATAAAAATAGGTGTTCATGCTTATCTCTCAAATGGGTATCTAAATCTACTTTAAAATTTCAATTCTGAGAAACTCACCAAAAGTGCATATTTTCAACCTTGGTTTGAGCAACCTTGAATGAGGACCAAAATAGTTCCAAATGTCATAAAAATAGGTGTGGATGCTTATCTCTCAAATGGATACCTAAATCCACTTCCACAACTCAATTCTGAGAAAGTTGACAAAAGTACATATTTTCAACTTTAGTTTGACCAACCTTGAACGAGGGCCAAAATAGCTCCAAATCTCATAGAAATAGGTTTCCAATCTTATCTCTCAAATGGGTAGCTAAATCCACTTTCAAAACTCAATTATTAGAATGTTGACAAAAGTGCATCTTTTCAACCTTGGTTTGACCAACCTTGAATGAGGGCCAAAATAGCTCAAAATTTCATAAAAATAGGTGTCGATGCTTATCTCTCTCAAATGGGTATCTAAATCTACTTAAAATTTTTAATTCCAATAAAGTCAACAAAAGTGCATATTTTCAACCTTGGTTTGACCAATCTCGAACGAGAGAAAAAATATCCCCAAATCTCATAAAAAAATGGTGTCGATACTTATCTCTCAAATGGGTACCTAAATCCATTTTCATAACTCAATTTCGAGAAAGTCGATAAAACTACATATTTTCAACCTTAGTTTGACCAACCTAAAGGAAGGCCAAAATACCTAAAAATATCATAAAAAGGTGTCCATGTTTATCTATCAAACGGGTACCTTAATCCACTTTCAAAACTCAATTTCGAGAAAGTCGACAAAAGTGTATCTTTTCAAACTTGGTTTGAAAAACCTTGAATGAGGGCCAAAGTAGCTCCAAATCTCATAAAAATAGGTGTCCATGCTTATCTCTCAAATGGGTATATAAATCTATTTTCAATTTTCAATTTCAATAAATTTGATAAAGTCCATGTTTTCAACCTTGGTTTGACTAACCCTTAAGGAGGGCCAAAATAGCTCCAGATTTCATAAAAATAGGTGTCCATGCTTAGCTCTAAAATGGATACCTAAATCCACTTTCAAAAATTAATTACGAGAAAGTAAACAAAAGTGTATTTTTTCAACCTTGGTTTGACCAACCATGAACGAGAGCCAAAATAGCTCCAAATTTCATAAAAATACATGTTCATGCTTATCTCTCATATGGGTATCTAAATTTACTTTAAAATGTCAATTCTGAGAAAGTCGAGAAAAGTGCATATTTTCAACCTTGGTTTGACCAACCTTGAACGATGGCCAAAATAGCTCCAAATATCATAAAACTAGGTGTCCATACTTATGTCTCAAATGGGTACCTAAATCCACTTTAGAAACTCAATTCTGAGAAAGTCAACAAAAGTGCATATTTTCAACCTCGGTTTAACCAACCCTGAATGATAGCCAAAATAGCTCTGAATCTCAAAAAAATATATGTCCATGCTTATCTCTCAAATGGGTACCTAAATCCACTTTAACAACTCAATTTCGAGAAAGTCGACAAAAGTGCATATTTTAACCCTTGGTTTGACTAACTTTGAATGAGGGCCAAAATAGCTCCAAATCTCATAAAAATAGGTGTCCATGTTTATCTCCCAAACAGGTACATAAATCCACTTTCAAAAATGAATTTCAAGAAAGTCCACAAAAGTGCATCTTTTCAACCTTGGTTTGACCAACCTTGAATGAGGGCCAAAATAGCTCCAAATCTTATAAACGTAGGTGTCATTGCTTATCTCTCAAATGGGTATCTAAATCTACTTTAAACTTTCATTTTCGATAAAGTCGACAAAAGTGCATATTTTCATCCTTGGTTTGACCAACCTTGAACGAGGGCCAAAATAAATCCAAATATCATAAAAATAGGTGTCCATACTTATCTCTTAAATGGGTACGTAAATCCACTTTCAAAACTCAATTCCGAGAAAGTCGACAAAAGTGCATATTTTCAACCTTGGTTTGACCAACCTTGAATGAGGGCCAAGATAGCTCCAAATATCTTAAAATTAGGTTTCCTTAGCTCTCAAATGGGTACCTAAATCCACTTTAAAAACTCAATTCCAAGAAAGTCGAGAAAAATGCACCTTTTCAAGCTTGGTTTAACCAACCTTGAACTAGGACCAAAATAGCTCCAAATCTCATAAAAATTGTTGAAATATATTAAACCCACTCAATACTTAGGATAAGATAATTAGTCATTATTTGATTAATTATCTACCCACTAGCTTAATTAGTTGGCATCCACTTGCACCTTAAATTCAACACATGCCATATATACCCCATGCATGATTTATTTCTGATTCTGGGTTGATCTTGATCACTTTATGGACATCCAGTATTAGTAAACAATGATTTACAACAGATTATGATTTATTCTGCGTTATCCTACTTTTCTATGGATAAGGTAAAGCTAGTTAACTAGGAAAATGGGTTCCTTTGTTTCCAAAGCATACTTCATGACTTTCTCTCCATTTTCTAGTATTAGAATGTTTTTCCATCACCCTTGACAACTCACTCATGCTTTTGCTAATTCATGAGGTCCTTGACAGATTTGGGAAGTGCTTTAGCCACCTATGGGGTTTTTCTATATTTTTGTAAGTCAGACTTTTTGATATTTATGATTTGTCTCCATACAAATCTATTTTCCTTTATAAGGATGTATTACCATTGTAATAATATCAATTATCATTTATTGATCATTAATTAATGTGTGTTCACTAATTCCTCTTCTTCTCTCCTTAAGATAATTCTCTGTAATTCCCAGTGAGCTTAATTATGTGTTTGTATTCTTATCTTGTATATGGATTTCATGTTTCCATTAAGGATTTAGAATTATGACATGGTATCAGAGCTTTGGGAGCTAATCAATTAATTATCCTTTTAGATTTGTAGGTTTATTTGCAGGTCATTAGAGGAAATTTGGGGTCTAAAATGGGCCTTATAAGAAAACGTGCCAAAATAAGTTTTTGTGAGTTGGAATTCAAGAACCAATAGAATTTCAATAAAATAAGTCAACCATAATGGTTGAATTGACATATTTGTCATTAAAAAAAGCTACTTTTTTTGTTCATATTTTCGACATATCTCATTGTGTTTTTACTCAAATTTCGATCGAGAGAGCTCGTTGGATGCAGAATTTGATTCTGCATCCAACGAGTACCCACAATGCATACTTTTGACGGACCCCGCTACCCCAAAAACAAGAAATACCTGAAAAAACGTGATGATGACATCATCATCACATTTTTTCAGGTATTTCTTGTTTTTGGGGTAGCGGGGTCCATCAAAAGTATGCAGTTTGGGTACTCGTTGGATGCAGAATCAAATTTCGCATCCAACGAGCTCTCCCGATCGAAATTTGAGTAAAAACACATGGAGATATGGCGAAAATACGAACACAAAAAGTAGTTTTTTTCTTTCTTCCTCCAAAATTAATCAATATTATTTTATTATTTTAACTATTATTTTATTATTTTAACTATTATTTTATTATTTTCCTTAGGAGGCCCATTTTAGACCCCAAAATTCCTCTAATGTACAACAACTTCAATATGGATTCATAAGTTCCTCTACTATCTCCTTTCAACTATGTTGATTGGAAGCCAAAGATGAGCGCATAATTGAAGAGGCAATGTCTCTTTGATGTCTTCATTGGTGCTTTGAGAGAACCTGAGTATTATGAAGAGAAGATTGATTGCTTAAATAATTGTGATAGAGCTTATAGAATCATGTGCTTAGCAATTTCTCCAAATATACATCATCTCATAGATTCTGTTGAATATCCATTTGAGCTTTGGAAAATTTTGGAAAAATATTTTGGTGTGCATGAAGTAGAAGATGAAGCATCGATTGAACCCAACATCTCCTCTTGTTCTCTCTCTCAAGATTTCCTGGTCTCTACATTCTCTGATGAATTTATTTATGATGAAGAAGTTTCTCATACAGTTCATGTTGTTGTCACCCTCTTTGATTCGAATGCTTCCTCCTTCAATGAAGAAGATAATATTGAAGAGAAATATTTTTCTGTGTCTCTTGAAGATACTGATGATGAAAAAGAAGTGACAGATGGAGCTGCTATTGTTATTGATGATGATTCACTCACACATTCATTGTTCTCTATGTCTTTTATCTTAGATTCTGAGATCTATGTGCTATATCCTTCACAATTTGTGCATACCTCTCTCATAGACGGTGCGCAACCCAGTGACTTTCAGGATTCTTTATTATCCATATCAATTCCTATTAGTGTCTTTCCACATACCATACTTGATAACTTGTGCTTTCACATCTCGTCCTGTGTTCTTGGTATCAATCCTTAGATCCTATTTGAAGATCTCCTTCCTTCCTCCTTTCATACTTATACTAGAGGATTCATCATCATTCCATTCCCATGAGTCTACTTATATTCTTATATGTGATCTTTTGGATTCTTTAGAAGCTATATCAATCAATGGAGCCCATGCATTCACACTATTTGATCCTATCGCTTCTCTCTGTATATACATGACCACTTGCACATATCCTCTCTGTGTAAATAAAGTGGGAGGAATTATACATTCTCTTGGATAGTTATTTCACCTATCTGTAGTTTATTTAATCTCTATTGGTTCAAATTTCAAGTCAACATATAATCTTGGAGCTAGTTACAACTCTCAAGAGCTTTCACATCATTGGATCTCAGTTGTTATACATGGTCCTAGTTTCCATCTTGCTGCTGTATTTGATCCAAGTGAGCATGTTTCCCTTCTTCCCAAGAAGAAGATTCCTCCAGACATCAACATTGAGTTTGGAGAAGAATCATCAACTTTTTTGGTTTTCCTCTCATGTCCTATATTGAGGGAGTATTTTCCCCATGTGGTTTTTCCTCTTTCCTCTGCTTTTTTTGACATAGTAATTGTTAAAGGGTGAACATAGCCTTATTGTTGGGCCCTATATGTATCCATATGCATCTATATTTTTTTGACATACCATCATAAATTCATACTTATAGGGGGGTGTTGGAATATATTAAACCCACTCAATACTTAAGATAACATAATTAATCATTGTTTGATTAATTATCTACCCACTAGCTTAATTAGTTGGCATCCACTTGCACCTTAAAGTCAACACATGCCATCTATACCCCAAGAATGCTTTATTTTTTATTCTGGGTTGATCTTGACCACTTTTTGGACATTCATAATTAGTAAACAATGCTTTACAAACGATTATGCTTTATTCTTCTTTATACTGCTTTTCTGTGGATAAGGTAAAGCTAGTTAACTAGGAAACTGGGTTCCTTTGTTTCCAACCCATCCTTCATGAATTTCTCTCCATTTTCCAAGATTAGCATGTTTTTCCATCTCCCTTGAAAACTCACTCATGCTTTTGTTAATTCCTGAGATCCTTGACATATTTGGGAAGTGATTTAGCCACCTATGGGGGTTTGATATATTTTGGTAAGTTGGCCTTTTTGAGCTTTATGAGTTGTCTCCATACAAATATATTTTCCTTTATCAGGATGTATTACCATTTTATAATATCAATTATCATTTATTGATCATTCATTAATGTGCGTTCATTAATTACTCTTTTTCTCTCCTTATGCTAATTCTCTGTAATTCCCAGTAGGTTAATTGTGTACTTATATTCTCAACTTGTTTATGGAATTCATGTTTCCATCAAGGCTTTAGAATTCTGACAAAAATATGTTTCCATTCTTATCACTAAAGTGGGTATCTAAATCTACTTTAAAATTTCAATTCCGAGAAAGTCGAGAAAAGTGCATATTAACCCTTGGTTTGACCAACCTTTAACAAGGGACAAAATAGCTCTAAATCTCATAAAAATAGGTGTCCATGCTTATCTCTCAAATGGGTACCTAAATCCACTTTCAAAACTCAATTTCGATAAACTCTAAAAAACTGCATATTTTCAACCTTGGTTTGACCAACCTTGAACGAGGTCCAAAATAACTCCAAATATCTTAAAAATAGGTTTCTGGGCTTATCTCTATAATGGCTACCTAAATCATTTTTCCAAACTCTATTCTAAGAAATTTGACAAAAGTTCATCTTTTCAACCTTGGTTTGACCAACCTTGAACGAAGGGCAAAATAACTCCAAATATCATAAAATTTGGTGTCGATGCTTATCTCTCAAATGGATACCTAAATCCACTTTCAAAACTTAGTTTCGAGAAAGTTGACAAAAGTGCATCTTTTCAATGTTGGTTTGACCAACATTGAACGAGGGCCAAAATAGATCCAAATCTCGTAAAAATAAGTGTCTATGTTTATCTCTCAAATGGGTATTTAAATCTACTTTAAAATTTCAATTCCGAGAAAGTTGACAAAAGTGCATATTTTCATACTTGGTTTGACGAACCTTGAATGCAGGAGAAAACAACTCCAAATCTCATAAAATAGGTGTCCATGCTTATCTCTCAAATGGGTACAAAAATCCGCTTTCAAAACTCAATTCCAAGAAAGTTGAGAAAAGTGCATCTTTTCAATCTTGGTTTGAACAACCTTGAACAAGTGCCAAAATAGCTCCAAATATCATAAAAATAGGCTTCCATGCTTATATCTCTAATGGGTACCTAAATACGCTTCCAAAACTCAATTCTGACAAAGTTGACAGAAGTGCATATTTTCAACCTTGGTTTGACCAAACTTGAACGAGGGCCAAAATAGTTCCAAATCTCATAAAAATGAGTGTCCATGCTTATCTCCAAAATGGGTACCTAAATCCACTTTCAAACCTCAATTCTGAGAAAGTCGACAAAAGTGCATATTTTCAACCTTGGTTTAACCAACCTTGAACGAAGGCAAAAATAACTCCAAATCTCATAAAAATAGGTGTTCATGCTTATCTCTCAAACGAGTATCTAAATCTACTTTGTAATATCAATTCCGAGAAAGTCGACAAAAGTACATATTTTCAACCTTGGTTTCACCAACCATGAACAAGGGCCAACATAGCTCCAAATATCATAAAAATAGGTGTCCATCCTTATCTCTCAAATGGGTACCTAAATCCACTTTCAAAAGTCAATTCCGAGAAAGCCAACAAAAGTGCATATTTTCAACCTTTGTTTGACCAACCTTGAACGAGTGCCAAAATAGCTCTAATTCTCATAAAAATAGGTGTCCATGCTTATCTCTCAAATAAGTACCTAAATCCACTTTCAAAACTCATTTCTGAGAAAGTTGACAAAAGTGCATCTTTTCAGCCTTGGTTTGACCAACCTTAAACGAGGGTCAAAATAGCTTCAAATCCCACAAAAATAGGTGTACATGCTTATCTGTCAAATGGGTACCTAAATCCACTTTAAAATTTCAATTCCAGGAATGTCGACAAAATTAGATATTTTCAACCTTGGTTTGACCAACATTGAACGCGAGCCAAAATAACTCCAAATCTCATAAAAATAGGCGTGCCTGCTTATCTCTCAAATGGGTACCAAAATCCACTTTCAAAACTCAATGACAAGAAAGTCGACAAAAGTGCATCTTTTCAATGTTGGTTTAACCAACCTTGAACGAGGGCCAAAATAGCTCCAAATCTCATAAAAATAAGTGTCCACACTTATCTCTCAATTGCGTACCTAAATCTACTTTAAAATTTCGATTTCGAGAAAGTAAAAAAAGTGCTTAATTTAAACCTTGGTTTGACCAACCTTGAACGAGGGCCAAAATAACTCCAAATCTAATAAAAATAGGTGTCCATGCTTATCTCTCAAATGTGTACCTCAATGCGCTTTCAAATGTCAATGGCAAGAAAGTCGAAAAAAGTGCATTATTTCAACCATAGTTTGACAAACCTTGAACGAGGGCCAAAATAGCTCCAAACCTCATAAAAATAAGTGTCCATGCTTATCTCTCAAATGGATACCTAAATCCACCTTAAAAACTCAATGCCGAGAAAGTTGATAAAAGTGCATACATTAGAGGAAATTTGGGGTCAAAAACGGGCCTTATAAAAAACTATGCCATGGATGCGCTGGAGTGAGTTGAATTTTTAAACCAATAGAATTTCAATATCTTTGGTCAACCATTATGGTTGAGCTGGACACATAATGCTTATGTGTCATATTTTTATTTAACAATGGCTAACTCCATATCAACCTCACCTTGGTTAAGTTCTTGAGAAGATCACCTCGAAATAAGATAAATAAACTTTAATTAATAAATATAGAATATTTTATTTGATCACTACTTCCAACTCCTCTAAAACATAACCTTCGCATTAATTAAAATTGTAGTGGAAGCATTTTGAAATAGTAAAAACATTTATTAATCAATTTTTTAAAAAGAAAACTAAATAATATTTAATTTTAAATAGACTTATCTTGAAATACTAAATAAAAGATATTTAGTATTTTTAATATTATTAAATAATATTTAAAAAATAAATATATTTAATTATTACATCCAAAAATAAATAAAACATTTAAATACTAAAAAATAAAAAATAAAAACTATTTTTAATGTTACTAAAATTATAATAAAATTTGATTTTACTTTTTTTTCTCTCTTACATACCTACCCATTAAACCATAATTTTTTTATATTAATATAAAAAATAATATGAATATACATAGTTTATTGTTTTTTATTATATGTGATATAATATTTTTTATATGGATTAATATAAAATTATTTTAAAAAGTAGCAGTGATTTTTTTATTTTTTTAATACTATTATAATTATATTTTTCATTATAAATGAATATATTTGAGTTTTACATTTATTAAATATATAAAAAGTAGTGGTCTATACATTTAAAAAAATAATAATATAAAATTCAAAAGTTTCCTATCATTTATTATGTGTGCACAAGAATCTAAATATTTCATTAATATTTTTTACCAATATTTCTTAACTCTACATTAACTCAATATAGCTGTCAACTACCATTAATGAGACGATTTAGGGTGACTTTCATTAGATTTTCATTAGATTTAATCTGACATGGCATATTTGTAGTGTGATATGGATTTTTTTATTATTTTCCTTAGGAGGCCCATTTTTTACCCCAAATTTCCTCTGATATTTCCAAATATCATAAAGACAGGTGTCCATCCTTATCTCTCAAATGGGTACCTAATTCCAATTTCACAACTCAATTATAAGAAAGTCGACAAAAGTGCATATTTTCAACTTTCATTTGAACAATCTTGAATGAGGGCCAAAATACCCTCCAAATCTTATAAAAGTAGGTGTCCATGCTTATCTCTCAAATGGGTATCTAAATATACCTTAAAATTTCAATTATGAGAAAGTCGACAAAAGTGCATATTTTCAACCTTGGTTTGACCAACCTTGAATGAGGGCCAAAAAAGCTCCAAATATCATAAAAATAGGTGTCCGTGCTTATCTCTCAAATGGGTACCTAAATCCACTTTCAAAACTCAATTCCGAGAAAGTCAACAAAAGTGCATCTTTCCAACCTTGGTTTGACGAACCTTTAACAAGGGTCAAAATAATGCCAAATCTCATAAAAATAGGTGTCCATGCATATCTCATAAAAATAAGGCTAAATCTTATAAAAATAGGTACCAAATCTCATAAAAATAGGTGTCCATGCTTATTTCTCAAATGGGTACCTATTTTTACAACTCTGTCCATGCTTATCTCTAAAATGGGTACCTACTTTTATAGCTCCAAATCTTATAAAAATAGGTGTCCATGCTTATCTCTAAAATGGGTACCTATTTTTATAGCTTCAAATCTCATAGAAATAGGTTGCCAGGCTTATCTCTCAAATGGGTACCTATTTTTATACCTCCAAATCTCATAAAAATAGGTGTCCATGCTTATCTCTCAAATGGGTACCTATTTTTATAGACTCCAAATCTCATAAAAATAAGTCTCCATACTTATCTGTCAAAGGGGTACCAATTTTTATACCTGCAAATCTCATAAAAATAGGTCTCCATGCTTATATCTCAAGTGGGTACCTATTTTTATACCTCAAAAACTCATAAAAATAACTGTCCATGCTTTTTTGTCAAAAGGGTACCTATTTTTACAGCTCCAAATCTCACAAAAATAGGTGTACATGTTTATTTCTCAAATGGGTACCTATTTTTATATCTCCAAATATCAAAAAAATAGGTGTCCATGCTTGTGTCTGAAATAGATGTCCATGCTTATCTCTCAAATGGGTACCTATTTTTATAGCTCCAAATCTCATAAAAATAGGTGTCCATGCTTATTTCTAAAATGGGTACCTATTTTTATTGCTTCAAATCTCATAAAAATAGGTGTCCATGCTTATCTCTCAAATGGGTACGTATTTTTAGAACTCCAAATGTCATAAAATAGGCATCCATATTTATTTCTCAAATGGGTAATTATTTTTATAGCTCCAAATATCATAAAAATAAGTGTTCATGCTTATCTCTCAAATGGTTGCTTATTTTTATAGCTCCAAATATCATAAAAATAGGTGTCCCTACTTATCTCTCAAATCGGTACCTATTTTTATAGATTCAAATATCATAAAAATAGGTGTCCATGCTTATCTCTCAAATAGATACCTAATTTTATAACTCGAAATCTCATAAAAATAGGTGTCCATGTTTATCTCTAAAATGGGTACCTAGTTTTATAGCTCCAAATCTCATAAACTAAGGTCTCCATGCTTATCTCTCAAATGGGTACCTATTATAGCTCCAAATCCCATAAAATTAGGTGTCCATGCTTATCTCTCAAATGGCTACCTATTTTTATAGCTCCAAATCTCATAAAAAAAAGGTGTCCACACTTATCTCTAAATTGGGTAGCTATTTTTATAGCTTCAAATCTCATAAAAATACATATGCATGCTTATCTCTAAAGATGGGGACCTATTTTTATAGCTTCAAATCTCATGAAAATAGGTACCCATGCTTATCTATGAAATGGGTACCTATTTTTACAGCTCCAAAACTCATAAAAATAGGTGTCCCTCCTTATCTTTAAAATGCGTATCTATTTTTATAGCTCCAAATCTCATAACAATACGTGTCCATGTTTATCTCTCAAATGGGTATCTACTTTTATAAATCCAAATATCATAAATGGGTACTAATTTTTATAGCTCCAAATATCATAAAAATAGGTGTTCGACTTCTCGTTTTCGCCTTTCGGAATTCGAGTAGCGGAAATGTGACATTTCTTCATGCTTATCTCTCAAATGGTTACCTACTTTTACAGCTCCAAATATCATAAAAATAGGTGTCTATGCTTATCTCTCCAACGGGTACCTAGTTTTACAGCTCCAAATCTCATAAAAATAGGTCTCCATGCTTATCTCTCAAATGTTTTATAGCTCCAAATCTCATAAAAATAGGTGTCCACGCTTATCTCTAAAGTGGGTACCTATTCTTATAGCTCCAAATCTCATAAAAATAGATGTCCATGCTTATCTCTCAAATGGGTACCGATTTTTTTAGTTCCAAATCTCATAAAAATGTGTGGGCATGCTTATCTCCCAAATGGGAACCTATTTTTATAGGTCCAAATCTCATAAAAATAGGTTTACATGCTTATCTCTAAAATGGGTACCTATTTTTATGGCTCCAAATTTCATAAAAATAGGTGTCCATGCTTATCTCTCAAATGGGTACCTATTTTTATAGCTTCAAATCTCATCAAAATAGGTGTCCATGCATATCTCTCAAATGGACACCTATTTTTATAACTCCAAATCTCATAAGAATAGGTGTCCATTCATATCTCTAAAATGGGTACCTAGCTTTATAGCTCCAAATCGCATAAAACAAGTCTCTATGCTTATCTCTCAAATGGGTACCTATTTTTATAGCTCCAAATATCATAAAAATAGGTGTCCATGCTTATGTCTTAAATGGGTACCTATTTTTATAGCTCTAAATCTCATAAAAATAGGTGTCCATGCTTATCTCTAAATTGGGTACCTGTTTTTATAGCTCCAAATCTCATAAAAATAGGTGTCCATGCTTATCTCTAAAATGGGGACCTATTTTTATAGCTCCAAATGTCATGAAAATAGGTACCCATGCTTATCTCTCAAATGGTTACCTATTTTTATAGCTCCAAAACTCAGAAAAATAGGTGTCCATGCTTATCTCTAAAATGAGTACCTATTTTTATAACTCCAAATCTCATAAAAATAGGCATCCATGCTTAGATCTCAAATGGGTATCTATTTTTATAGCTCCAAATTTCATAAATGGGTACCTATTGTTATACCTCCAAATCTCATAAAAATAGGTGTCCAACTTATGCTTTTTGCCTTCTAGATTTCGAGTAGCGGAAATGTGACATTTCCTAAGGTATTTTTGTGATTCTTCGCCTACCACTTTCTATCTTCTAGACTTCGGGTAGAAGAAATGTTATATTTCCCAATGTCTTTTCCCGGTCCTCTGCCTTCTTCTTTCTAGACTTCCGTATCCGCACTTCGGAATGCAAATCGGAAATTCAATGTTTCCAAGACTTCAATTATTTTGCTTCTGCTTTCTGGACTTCCGTATCCACACTTCGGAAAGCAAAAGTCGAATACTAAATGTTTCCAAGAATTCAATTATCCTCCTTCCTCTTTTTGAACTTCCGTATCCATACTTTGGAATGTGGAAGTAAAAAATTCAATGTTTCCAAGACATCGATTATTTGCCTTCCACTTTCTATCTAAACTGTTGATATGTTTTAGCAAATCACTTCTCAGTTGTTGGAGCTTGGATATTTTCTAAAACTTCAACCTTTCCACCTATCTGATCCGGAATTAATCCTCAACCATCGGATCTTGTGCAAGAATGCTTCCTGACCATTCAGTTCTAAAATAATGCAGAACTTTACTCCTACACATGATTTCCTTGTGGAACTTAGCTACAATTGTAGATTTAAGTTTTTAAACCATCAATCTACTTGAATCTTAGTTGTCTATCCCTGATTGAGATCTCTGCATGACTCTTATGTTTTCAAAACACTGGGTCATTCATCTTCAACACAAAGGATTTATTCTCTGTGGGATTCTTAAATTGCCATCAATGCCATGTTCCCAACAATCTTCCCCTTTGGCATTGATGGAAACACCTACCCCTTCTCCCCCTTTAACACCAATGACAAAGTATAACCTTCCTTCCAGCTCCATTATTGTTTCCAAATTTTTACTCCCCCTGAGTATGTGACTCCTTGATTTACTCCCCTTTTGTCATGAAAGGGTTAAATGACTCCCCCTGACTTTGATCACTATCTTTTGAGAGACTAGTTTGGAAGAGAAACTACACCAGTCTTTGTCTGAGATATTCAAATACATCTCTATTTAAGGATTTAGTGAAGATATTTGCAATCTGTTCTTGAGTTGCGATATATTCCAATTTGATGGTCATCTTTTCATCCTGATCTCTTAGATAGTGATATTTTATTGGAATGTGTTTTGCTTTGGAGTGTAGGACATGATTCTTGGAGAGAATTATAGCACTTTTCTTATCACAGTATACAACAGTGGGTTCTTAAAACACTACTTTGATGTCTTGCAGAGTTTGTTTCATCCATTCCACTTGTGTGCAACATTCTGCTGCTGCAATATACTTGGCTTCAGTAGTAGACATAGAAATTGAGGTTTTTTTCTTTCTTGTCTAGGATACCACTGATTCTCCTAAGAAAATTCTCCTCCACTAGTATTCTTTCTATCATCTACACAACCTTCCCAATATGCATCTCAGTAGGATTTTAAAGAAATTGAATTCTTGCCAGGATACCACAATCCAAGATCTATGGTTCCTTTCAAATAGCTAAAATTTCTTTTCACAACATGAACATCGCTTTCTTTTGCTCCATCTTGAAATCTAGCTACTAGACCAACAACTTGCTTGACATCAGGTCTTGAGGTTGTTATATAAGGAAAATTCCCAATCATTGATCTGTAGTGTTTTGGATCTACTTCCTTGAACTCAACTTCATTTCCTAGTTTGCATCCAGTTTTCATAGGTGTACAAATAGGTGTGCAATCTTCAAACTATAATTTTTTCAGCATATCTTTAACATATTTGGATTCATGGATAAATATTCCATTTTTGGACTGAACTATTTGAAATCCTAAAAATAAATTCAGTTCACCAAGCAAGGACATTTCAAATTCTTGCTACATCCTACTAGCAAAGTCTTTACTCATTTTTCCATCATCACTCCCAAATATGATATCATCAACATATACTTCCACAATAATCATGTAATCATGTAATCACAAAAGTGCATAATTTTAACCTTGGTTTGACCAACCTTGAATGCAGGCCAAAAATAGCTCCAAATCTCATAAAAATAGGTGTCCATGCTTATCTCTCAAATGGGTATCTAAATCTACTTTAAAATTTCAATTCCAAGAAAGTCGACAAAAGCACATATTTTCAACCTTGGTTTGACCAACATAGAATGAGGGAAAAAACACCTAAAAATATCATAAAAATAGGTGTCCATGTTTATCTCTCAAATGGGTACCAAAATCCACCTTCAAAACTCAATTCTGAGAAAGTTAACAAAAGTTCATCTTTTCAACCTTTGTTTGACTAACTTTCAACGAGGGCCAAATCATCTCTAAATCTTATAAAAATAGGTGTCCATGCTTATCTCTCAAATGGGTATCTAAATCTACTTTAAAACTTCAATTCCGAGAAAGTCACAAAAGTGCAATCTTCAAACTAGAATTTTTTCAGCATATCTTTAACATATTTGGATTCATGGATAAATATTCCATTTTTGGACTGAACTATTTGAAATCCTAAAAATAAATTAAGTTCACCAAGCAAGGACATTTCAAATTCTTGCTACATCCTACTAGCAAAGTCTTTACTCATTTTTCCATCATCACTCCCAAATATGATATCATCAACATATACTTCCACAATAATCATGTAATCATGTAATCACAAAAGTGCATAATTTTAACCTTGGTTTGACCAACCTTGAATGCAGGCCAAAAATAGCTCCAAATCTCATAAAAATAAGTGTCCATGCTTATCTCTCAAATGGGTATCTAAATCTACTTTAAAATTTCAATTCCAAGAAAGTCAACAAAAGCACATATTTTCAACCTTGGTTTGACCAACATAGAATGAGGGAAAAAACACCTGAAAATATCATAAAAATAGGTGTCCATGTTTATCTCTCAAATGGGTACCAAAATCCACCTTCAAAACTCAATTCTGAGAAAGTTAACAAAAGTTCATCTTTTCAACCTTTGTTTGACTAACTTTCAACGAGGGCCAAATCATCTCTAAATCTTATAAAAATAGGTGTCCATGCTTATCTCTCAAATGGGTATCTAAATCTACTTTAAATCTTCAATTCCGAGAAAGTCACAAAAGTGCATATTTTCAACCTTGGTTTGACCAACCTTTTACGAGGAACAAAAGAACTCCAAATCTCATAAAAAATGGTGTCCATGAATATCTCTCGAATGGGTACCTAAATCCCATTTCATAACACAATTCTAAGAAAGTTGTCAAATGTGCATATTTTCAACCTTACTTTGGCCAACCTTGAATGAGGGCCAAACAACTCAAAATATCAAAAAAATAGTTGTCCATGCTTATCTCACAAACAAGTATCTAAATCCAATTTCAAAACTCAATTCTGAGAAAGTAAAAAAAAGTGCATCTTTTTTAACCTTGGTTTGACCAACCTTGAACAAGGGCTAAAATAGCTCCAAATCTCATAAAAATATGTGTCTATGTTTATCTCACAAATGGGTAATCTAAATCTATTTAAAAGTTCAATTCCAAGAGAGTGAACAAAAGTGCATATTTTCAACCTTCGTTTGACAAAACCTTGAACGAGGGCCAAAACAAATCCAAATATCATAAAAATAAGTGTCCATGCTTATCTCTCAAATGGGTACGTAAATCCACTTTCAAAACACAATTCTAAGAAACTTGACAAAAGCGCATATTTTAAACCTTGGTTTCACCAACTTTGAACAAGGGCCAAAATAGCTCCAAATATCACAAAAATAGGTTTCCATCCTTATCTCTGAAATGGGTACCTAAATTCACTTTCACAACTCAATTCCGAGAAAGTCGACAAAAGTGCATATTTTCAACCTTTGTTTGAACAACCTTGAATGAGGGCCAAAATAGCTTCAAATCTTATAAAAGTAGGTGTTCATGCTTGTCTCTCAAATGTGTATCTAAATCAACTTTAAAATTTCAATTCGGAGAAAGTGACAAAAGTATAAATTTTCAACCTTGGTTTGACCAACCTTTTATGAGGAAAAAAAGAACTCCAAATCTCATAAAAAAAGGTGTCCATGATTATCTCTCAAATGGGTACCTAAATCCCATTTCAAAACTCAATCCCAAGAAAGTCGACAAATGTGCATATTTTCAACCTTGCTTTGGCCAACCTTGAATGAGGGCCAAACAACTCCAAATCTCATAAAAATAGTTGTCCATGCTTATCTCACAAACAGGTACCTAAATCCAATTTCAAAACTCAATTCCGAGAAAGTTGAAAAAAGTGCATATTTTCAACCTTGGTTTGACCAAGCTTGAATGAGGGATAAAATAGCTCCAAATCTCATTAAAATATGTCTATGTTTATCTCTCAAATGGGTAATCTAAATCTACTTTAAAATTTCAATTCCAAGAAAGTGAACAAAAGTGCATATTTTCAACCTTGGTTTGACAAACCTTGAACGAGGGCCAAAACAGCTCCAAAGATCATAAAAATAAGTGTCCATGCTTATCTATCAAATGGCTACATAAATCCACTTTAAAAACACAATTCCGAGAAAGTCAACAAAAGCACATATTTTAAACCTTGGTTTGACCAACTTTGAACGAGGGCCAAAATAGCTCCAAATATCATAAAAATAGGTGTCCATCCTTATCTCTGAAATGGGTACCTAAATCCACTTTCACAACTCAATTCTGAGGAACGAAAAAAGTGCATATTTTCAACCTTTGTTTGAACAACCTTGAATGAGGGCCAAAATTGCTTCAAATCTTATAAAAGTAGGTGTCCATGCTTATCTCTCAAATGTGTATCTAAATCTACCTTAAAATTTCAATTCTAAGAAAGTCGACAAAAGTGCAAATTTTCAACCTTGGTTTGACCAACCTTGAATGAGGGCCAAAATAGCTCCAAATATCATAAAAATAGGTGCCCATGCTTATCTCTCAAATGGGTATCTAAATCCACTTTCAAAACTCAAATCCGAGAAAGTCAACAAAAGTGCATCTTTCCAACCTTGGTTTGACAAACCTTTAACAAGGGTCAAAATAACGCCAAATCTCATAAAAATAGGTGTCCATGCTTATCTCATAAAAATAACGCCAAATCTTATAAAAATAGATACCAAATCTCATAAAAATAGGTGTCAATGTTTATTTCTCAAATGGGTACCTATTTTTATAGCTCTGTCCATGCTTATCTCTAAAATGGGTACCTACTTTTATAGCTCCAAATCTCATAAAAATAGGTGTCCATGCTTATCTCCAAAATGGGTAACTATTTTTATATCTCCAAATATCATAAAAATAGGTTGCCAGGCTCATCTCTCAAATGGGTACCTATTTTTATACCTCCAAATCTCATAAAAATAGCTGTCCATGCTTATCTCTCAAATGGGTACCTATTCTTATAGGCTCCAAATCTCATAAAAATAGGTCTCCATGCTTATCTCTCAAAGGGTTACCAATTTTTATACCTGTAAATCTCATAAAAATAGGTGTCCATGCTTATCTCTCAAATGGGTACCTATTTTTATACCAAAAAAACTCATAAAAATAAGTGTCGATGCTTTTCTGTCAAATGGGTACCTATTTTTATAGCTCCAAATCTCATAAAAATAGGTGTACATGCTTATTTCTCAAATGGATACCTATTTTTATACCTCCAAATATCATAAAAATAGGTGTCCATGCTTGTGTCTGAATTAGATGTCCATGCTTATCTCTCAAATGGGTACCTATTTTTATAGCTCCAAATCTCATAAAAATGGGTGTCCATGCTTATCTCTAAAATGGGTACCTATTTTTATTGCTTCAAATCTCATAAAAATAGGTGTCCATGCTTATCTCTCAAATGGGTACCTATTTCTATAACTTCAAATGTCATAAAATAGGTGTCCATGCTTATCTCTCAAATGGGTACTTATTTTTATAGCTCCAAATATCATAAAAATAGGTGTCCATGCTTATCTCTCAAATGGTTACCTATTTTTATAGCTCCAAATATCATAAAAATAGTTGTCCATGCTTATCTCTCAAATGGGTACCTATTTTTATAGATCCAAATCTCATAAAAATAAGTGCCCATGCTTATCTCTCAAATAGATACCTATTTTTATAACTCCAAATCTCATAAAAATAGGTGTCCATACTTATCTCTAAAATGGGTACCTAGTTTTATAGCTCCAAATCTCAAAAAAATAGGTCTCCATGCTTATCTGTCAAACGGGTACCTATTTTTATAGCTCCAAATCTCATAAAAATAAGTGTCCATGCTTATCTCTCAAATGGGTACCTATTTTTATAGCTCCAAATCTCATAAATATAGGTTTGCATGCTTATCGCTAAATTTGGTACCTATTTTTATAGCTCCAAATATCATAAAAATAGTTGCCCATGCTTATCTCTAAAATGGGTACCTATTTTTATAGCTCTAAATCTCATAAAAATAGGTACCCATGGTTATCTCTCAAATGTGTAGCGATTTTTATAGCTCCAAAACTCATAAAAATAGGTGTCCATGGTTATCTCTAAAATGGGTACCTATTTTTATAGCTCCAAATCTCATAAAAATAGGTGTCCATGATTATCTCTCAAATGGGTACCTATTTTTATAGCTCTAAATATCGTAAATGGGTACCTATTTTTATGTCTCCAAATCTCATAAAAATAGGTGTGCATGCTTATCTCTCAAATGCGTACCTATTTTTATAGCTCCAAATCTCATAAAAATAGGTGCCCGACTTCTGCTTTTCGCTTTTTGGAATTCGGGTAGAGGAAATGTGACATTTCCCATGGTATTTTCACGGTTATCCACCTTCAAGACTCTGGGTAGAATAAATGTGATATTTGCCAATGTCTTTTCACAGTCCTCAACCTTTTTGTTTCCAAACTTCCGTATCCGCACTTCGGAATGCGGATGTCGAAAACTCAATGTTTCCAATACTTCGATTATCTTCCTTCCTCTTTCTAAACTTATGTATCTGCAATTCGGAATGCAGAAGTCAAAAACTCAATGTTTCCAACAATTTAATTATCTTTCTTCCGATTTATGAACTTTTGTATCCGTACTTCAGAATGCGGTGTTAGACTCTGAGAGGGGGGGTGAATCAGTGTAAAGTCAATTTTAAAACTTTTCTTAGCTTGTCACAATTAACTACCAATTCATCATTCCACTATTCTGCCAATTTCATAATCATTTCATAAACATATTTCACTTCATCATTCACATATCATAAGCATTTGAATCATTAAGAACCATAACACAAAAGAACACAACATCATATAATTTAGTAATCTTTTTGTATTAGTTTTGGTCTGGCTACAACCGTGAGGTAAAATCAGCACCTACTGATACAAAGAGCACCTACTCTGCATCCAGGACCCTGCCTGGTTTTCTTAGACCCTGCTAAGAAGGGTTTGAGGTATCCTAACCTCAAATGCAAATCAAGCTTGCATTTACAATTTAAGCTTACTGTATCACTATCACATCACACCATATCTACAGGCACATCATTCTAACCATAACCATGAATACATCATTCATCAAATTGCTGCCAGCACCATACAATCATCCTTTCTTACTACTGTACATACACATCATGTCAATCTGTTCATTACAAGCACTGATGCTGGTCATCTGCTCATCAAGCATGTCATCTACACTGCTGTCATAGTCAATTCAATCAACTTGTCTCTGCTTTCACCATCCATTTGCTGTCCTA
Source organism: Pseudotsuga menziesii (assembly GCA_001517045.1). Lineage (NCBI taxonomy): Eukaryota > Viridiplantae > Streptophyta > Pinopsida > Pinales > Pinaceae > Pseudotsuga > Pseudotsuga menziesii. The sequence continues at coordinate 440,257 of LPNX011121701.1, forward strand.
GTCAAATCAATCATGTCATTGCTTTCACCATCAATCTGTTGACACCCTTGTACCGAGGTCTTCAAAGCCTGCTAATCATAAGTTAGCTATACAAGGCATTATCATACAAATATACTTGTCATTGCTTACTGCTTATCACACATCAACTTCTTCACTGATTTCTTGTCATGCAATTCTCACTCTCTCACTGTCAAGTATCTCACATGCATATACTTTCCTTCAAGAACCTGTCAAGTCTTCATCAAAACATTCATGCATATATTAAATCATTTTTGATATAATTATCATTCCACGAACTGTCATACATACCAAAAGAAGATAGTGTGACACTTTGCAAAGTGTGTCAACTTCTTCAGGACAGCCAACTTGTCATGATCCAGGTTATCAACCTCAACTTTGCTTCATCACCCACTTCATCATGATCCTCACAGTTCATCAACAGTGTGCTTGAACTCTCATAAGCTATGAATATCACAACTTTTAGACTTCACACTTGGGATTTGCATTAGTGTCATGAATCATCATCTCTGTTCATCAACCCTTCAACCTATTGCTCAAGAATCTCCAAGTCATTGAGAAGTCTGCATATATGCCAATTCATTTAAGGTACTGCACACTTCAATACTGCTCATGTCTTCAAAGTCTGCACATGTCATCTAGGTCAGCTAAATGCTTCAAGATCATCAAAGGTCTTCTCAATTTGATGTTATTCATCATTGTATGCATCATCATTATCATAGTGTATAAGTATGCATCATCATGTCTTCATTTTTAACACTCCACTGTTTCATATACTTCATAGTATAACATTTCACTTCATGATTTCACTTCACTATTTCATAACCATCATATACCATTACTGGGCATACATACAACACTGTGTAACTACTGTATCATTGTGTACATGTTGTGAATGTGTATCAAGATAGGGTATGTCATTTCACTCTATGATAATACATCAATGTCATCTTAGTTTAAACTAAGCATACATAACCTTATTGTGTATTCATTGCCATGTAATCACTGTCATATTCAATCCCTTTCAGAAAATATTCAATCTCTATCTCAACTGCAGTAACTCCTGACTCTATTTGTTTCTTGAACTGTTCTTGAGCAGTCTCGCTGATGTTCAACCCCACAACTAATGTCAGACGTTAATTTGTCTTCTATGCAGACTTAAGATAGACCCATGTAACCTCTTCACAACTTCTCATAATTCCAACACAAAGTACCACTGAGATAGCATTTTTAAGCCCAAGCATACATTAGTCAAGTATTAATAGACATACCTAAGATGTTAAGCATTACCTCAGACTGAAGGTTTTCTTCTCAACCTGTGCATGCACTTTGTGTCACTTTAACCAATCAGTTGTCATCAAGGATTGTCAATACTTCATGCTTGTCATCATTAGCATGTTGTGCACATGTCCAAACCAAACTCTTTCCATCAAGCACAGTCATGCCTAAACAATGACTTGTATACAACCTTGGACTGAGGACTGTGTATGACTATCAGTGTTTGGACTGTAACTGAGATAGAGGGTTACCTTCAAAACCCTAGGTCATTGTTTCTTTAGAATAGCCATTTTACAACGAAAAATTGTTGTTGCTGTCATGAATGTCTGCTGCAAGTATGCTTGTGGATGTCTGCTATTTTTGGACTGTTTAATGCTGCCATAAGTTAGGGTACATACTTTTCTTTGCTACTGCTATACATTTAGGGCTGTACTGTGGAGGAGCCCTAAGTAAAAAGGTGTTACTGCTACAAACTGATTTCACCCTTTCAAGCCCTAAATTTCTCTATGAAAATGAACTGTTTCTTTACCCAAAATTACTCCTGCTGTAACCCTCATTTGCAAAGTCAGGGCTGCAAAGAAAAAAAAATTTGTGGAATAATTTAGTGCTAAGGAAGATGACCATACACTTCATATTTCCTCAGTCACTCCTACATAAATTAGGGCCTGTCAATCACCGAAAATCAGAGAAGAAAAGACGAAAAAAAATCAGACTGGTGCTTCTATGTTTTTCCTTAATTCACTGCCTCAGTCACACTACTCCTGCTGCCTTAGTCTGCTCACCCACGAAAATATTATTAGCCAAGAAGTTAGGGAATTAAAAAAAAACAGACTGCTGTAAAAATTCGATGGCTGCTCCTTACTGCTGCTACACAAAATTCTTCTTCAAAAATGCACAGTAAAATGCCCTGCGAATTTCTTCCTCAGTCCAAAAAAAATTTTCAGAGTAAAAAAAAAAACTTGTGTGGCTGCCTCAGTGGACTGTACCGAAATTCAGAGCTGTCCAAAAATTTAACTGCTCCCACAAAATTGGACCTCTAAAATTACACAGTAAAACCCTACAGCTGCTCCTTCTTCGGCTGCCTCAGTCAAACCTCCGAATTTACCTCAGAGCTCTTTCAAAATTCACACTTTTCAAAATGAATTTTGATGGGTTATTTATATTGGTTTTTCCACCATAAATTCTGGAGCCAACTTGTTAAAGGAATTTTATTATATATATATTTTTTTAATTTTTATTTTATTTTGATGTCTGAAATTCAATATTTTATTTTTATTTTGATTGATGTAGGTTTCCCGACTTCTTCAAGGTCAACACTTATTTAAACTTAAACCTTACCATTAAAAATGGCATGTAATTCTTTGCCACATCATAGGGGTGTGTTTCCAAAGTCAACCCTTTATGGTCATCATGTCCTTTATCAAACCAAAAAAAAAAACACACCATCTTCAAGGGTTTTAGTACCTCATCACCACACAAATGACCCACATTACCTTCATCATTCCTTCAAGGTTCCAAAGGCTTCAACATGTCAACCAAGACTTCTCCAAGGGTTTCAAGATCATCACCAACACAAAAGGGCCCCATCATGCATTCCTTCAAGTGACAGGGGTACAAGGACGTTGTGATCAAGACAAGAGGGCTTCAAAGGATATTCCATGTGCAAGAGCATGCATGACCAAGGTCCCCATCATCCACAAGAAACTAAGCATCCAAGTGTCATCATACCATCATATAAGTGGGTTCAAGATCTTCCTTATGCCCTAGGACCATCTCTAGGGTCTTCAGCATCATCAGCAGGGTCTTCAACATCTTCAGCAAAGTGGTGGCTTCAAGATCCAGACTTGTGGGCACAAGGACCTTGTAAACTGGGTACAAGGTGCTTCAAGGCACAAACCCACTCTGTAAGAGATCAAGGCACTACAGGTGGGACTTGGTGGCATCAATGACATCCCTTGGGGCCACTGCAAGTCCATGTTGGCATCAATGACAATTTCATCAACATGCAAAAGTAGGAAACTCAATGTTTCCAAGACTTCGATTATTTTCCTTTCGCTTTCTATCTGAACCGTTGATCTCTTTTAGTAGATCACTTCTCAACCGTTGGATCTTGGATATTTGTTTCACTTCAACCTTTCTGCCTATCTGATGTGGAATTGATCCTCAACCATCAGATCTTGTGTGTTAATGCTTCCTGACCTTTCATTTCTAAACTAATGTGGAACTTTACTCCTACACATGATTTCCTTGCAGAATTTAGCTACAGTTGTAGATTTAACCTTTTAAACCGCCAATATACTTGAATCTTAGTTGTCGATCCCTGATTGATCTCTCTGTGAGACTCCTTTGTTTTCAAACAAATGGATTGTTCATCTTCAACACGAAGGCTTTATTCTCTTCAAGCGTCTTCAATTGCGATCAATGCCAAGTTATATTTCCATGTTTCCAACAATGTCCCCCTTTGGCATTGATCGCAACACCTACACCTTCTCCCCCTTTGACACCAATGAAAAAGGATAACCTTCCTTGCATCTCAATTATTGAGTCTGAATTTTTACTCCCCTTGAGTATGTGACTCCTTGATTTAATCCCCTTTTTTCATCAAAGGGTTAAATGACACCCGCTGAATTTGATCACTATATTTTGAGAGACTAGTTTGGAAGAGAAACAACACCTAGTCTTTGTTTGAGATATTCAAATACATCTATGTTTAAAGGTTTAGTGAAGATGTCTGCAATCTATTCCTGAGTTGGGATATATTCCAATTTGATGGTATTCGTTTTATCATGATCACTTAAATAGCGATATTTTATTGGAACGTGTTTTGCTTTGAAGTGCTGGAAAGGATTCTTGGAGAAATTTATAGCACTATTATTATCACAGTATATAACAGTGGGTTCTTCAAACACTACTTTGATTTATTGTAGAGTTTTTTTCATCCATTCCACTTGTGCACAACATTCTGCTGCTGCAATATACTTGGCTTAAGTAGTAGACAAAGAAATTAAGGTTTGTTTCTTGCTTGTCCAGGCTACCAATGATTCTCCTAAGAAAAATTCTCCTCTATTTGTACTCTTTTTGTCATCTACACAACCTTCCCAATCTGCATATGAGTAGGATTTTAAAGAAAATGAATTCTTGCTAGGATACCACAATCCAAGATCTATGTTTCCTTTCAAATACCTAAAATTTATTTTCACAACGTGAACATGGATTTCTTTTGGTCTAGCTTGAAATCTAGCTACCATACCAACAACTTGCTTGAAATCAGGTCTTGAGGTTGTTACATAAAGAAAACTCCCAATCATTGATCTATAGTGTTTTGGATCTACTTCCTTGGACTCAACTTCCTTTCTTAGTTTACATCCAGTTGTCATAGGTGTATAAACATCTCTGCAATATTCAAACTAGAATTTTGTCAGGATATATTTAACATATTTGGACTGATGGATAAATATTCCCTTTTTGGATTGAACTATTTGAAATCCTAAAAAAAATTATGTTCACCAAGCAAGGCCATTTCAAATTCTTGCTACATCCTACTATCATAGTCTTTATTCATTTTTCCATGATCACTCCCAAATATGATATCATCAACATATACTTCCACAATAATTATGTAAGAATGTAATCACAAATGTGTAAATTTTCAACCTTGGTTTGACCAACCTTGAATGAGGGCCAAAATAGCTCCAAATATCATAAAAGTAGGTGTCCATGCTTATCTCTCAAATGGGTATCTAAATTTACTTTAAAATTTCAATTCTGAAAAAGTCAACAAAAGTGCATATTTTCAACCTTGGTTTGACCAACATTGAATGAGGGCCAAAATATCTGAAAATATCATAAAAATAGGTTTCCATGTTTATCTCTCAAATGGTACCAAAATCTAGTTTAAAAACTAAATTCCAAGAAAGTTAACAAAAGTGCATCTTTTTAACCTTTGTTTGACCAACTTTGAACGAGGGCCAAATTAGCTCTAAATCTCATAAAAATAGGTGTCCATGCTTATCTCTCAAATGGGTATCTAAATATACTTTAAAATTTCAATTCCCAGAAAGTAAAAAAAGTGCATATTTTCAACCTTGGTTTGACCAACCTTTTACGTTGAACAAAATAGCTCCAAATCTCATAAAAATAGGCATCCATGATTATCTCTCAAATGGGTACCTAAATCTCATTTCACAACTCAATTCTAGGAAAGTCAAAAAAATGTGCATATTCTCAAGCTTGCTTTGGCCAACCTTGAACGAAGGCCAAACAACTCCAAATCTCATAAAAATAGTTGTTCATGCTTATCTCTCAAACAGGTACCTAAATCCACTTTCAAAACTCAATTCCAAGAAGGTCAACAAAAGTGCATCTTTTCAACCTTGGTTTGACCAACCTTGAATGAGGGCCAAAATAAATCCAAATCTCATAAAAATAGGTTTCTATGTTTATCTCTCAAACGGGTATCTAGATCTACCTTAAAATTTCAATTCCAAGAAAGTGAACAAAAGTGCATATTTTCAACCTTGGTTTGACAAACCTTGAACGAGGGCCAAAACAACTCCAAATATCATAAAAATAAGTATTCGTACTTATCTGTCAAATGGGTACATAAATCCACTTTCAAAACACAATGCTTAGAAAGTCGACAAAAGCACATATTTTAACCCTTGGTTTGACCAACTTTCAATAAGGGCCAAAATAGTTCCAAATATCATAAAAATAGGTGTCCATCCTTATCTTTGAAATGGGTACCTTAATCCACTTTCACAACACAATTTTGAGAAAGTCAACAAAATAACATATTTTCAACCCTTGTTTGAACAACCTTGAACGAGGGCCAAAATAGCTCCAAATCTTATAAAAGTAGGTGTCCATGCTTATCTCTCAAATGGGTATCTAAATCTACTTTAAAATTTCAATTCTGAGAAAGTCGACAAAAGTGCATATTTTCAACCTTGGTTTGACCAGCCTTGAATGAAGGCCAAAAGAGCTCCATATATCATAAAAATAGGTCTCCATCCTTATCTCTCAAATGGGTACCTAAATCCACTTTCAAAACTCAGTTCCGAGAAAGTGAACAAAAGTGCATCTTTTCAACCTTGGTTTGACGAACCTTTAACAAAGGTCAAAATAATGCCAAATCTCATAAAAATAGGTGTCCTGCTTATCTCATAAAAATAACGTCGAATGTTATAAAAATAGGTACCGAATCTCATAAAAAAAGGTGGCCATGCTTATCTCTCAAATGAGTACCTATTTTTATAGCTCTGTCCATGCTTATCTCTAAAACGAGTACCTATTTTTATAGCTCCAAATCTCATAAAAATAGGTGTCCATGATTATCTCTAAAATGGGTACCTATTTTTATAGCTCCAAATCTCATTAAAATAAGTTTCCAGGCGTATCTCTCTAATGGGTACCTATTTTTATACCTCCAAATCTCATAAAAATAGGTGTCCATACTTATCTCTCAAATGGGTACCTATTTTTATTGGCTCCAAATCTCATAAAAATAGGTCTCCATGCTTATCTCTCAAATGGATACATATTTTAATACCTACAAATCTCATAAAAATACGTGTCCATGCTTATCTCTGAAGTGGGTACCTGTTTTTATACCTCCAAAACTCATAAAAATAACTGTCCATGCTTTTTTGTCAAATGGGTACCTATTTTTATGGCTTCAAATCTCATAAAAATAGGTGTACATGCTTATCTCTCAAATGAGTACCTATTTTTATACCTCTAAATCTCATAAAAATAGGTGTCCATGCTTATGTTTGAAATAGATGTCCATGTTTATCTCTCAAATCGGTACCTATTTTTATAGCTCCAAATCTCATAAAAATAGGTGCCGATGCTTATCTCTCAAATCGGTACCCCTTTTTATAACTCCAAATCTCATAAAATAGGCATCCTTAATTATATCTCAAATGGGTACATATTTTATAGGTCCAAATATCATAAAAATAGGTCTCCATGCTTATCTTTCAAATGGTTACCTATTTTTATAGCTCCAAATATCATAAAAATAGGTGTCTATGCTTATCTTTCAAATGGGTACCTATTTTTATAGCTCCAAATCTCATAAAAATAGGTATCCATGCTTATCTCTCAAATAGACACCTATTTTTATCACTACAAATATCATATAAATTGGTGTCCATACTTATCTCTAAAATGGGTACCTAGTTTTCTAGCTCCAAATCTCATAAAAATAGGTCTCCATGCTTATCTCTCAAATGGGTACCTATTTTTATAGCTCCAAATCTCAAAAAAATAGGTGTCCATGATTATCTCTCAAATGGGTACCTATTTTTATAGCTCCATATGTCATAAATATAGGAGTCCATGCTTATGTCTAAATTGGGTACCTATTTTTATAGCTCCAAATGTCATAAAAATAGGTGTCCATGCTTATCTCTAAAATGGGTACCTATTCTTAAAGCTCCAAATCTCATAAAAATAGGTACCCATGCTTATCACTCAAATGGGTAACTATTTTTATAGCTCCAAAACTCATAAAAAAAAGTGTCCATGCTTATCTCTAAAATGGGTACCTATTTTTAAATCTTCAAATCTCATAAAAATAGGTGTCCATGCTTATCTCACAAATGGGTACCTATTTTTATAGCTCCAAATATCATAAAAATAGGTGGCCAACTTCCACTTTCCCCCTTCTGGTATTCAAGTAGCAGAAATGTGACATTTCCCAATGTATTTTCGCGGTTCTCCGCCTTCCACTTTCCACCTTCTAGACTTCAGGTAGCAGAAATGTGATATTTCCCAAGGTCTTTTTGCGGTCCTCCACCTTTTGCTTTCCAGAATTCTGTATCCACATTTCGAAATGCGGATGTCAAAAACTCAATGTTTCCAATATTTCGATTATCTTCCTTCCTCTTTCTGGACTTATGTATCCACACTTCAGAATGTAGAAGTCGGAAACTCAATGTTTCCAAGAATTCAATTATCTTCCCTCTGCTTTCTGGACTTCCGTATCCGTACTTCAGAATGCGGAAGTTAGAAACTCAATGTTTCCAAGACTTCGATTATCTGCCTTTCGCTTTCTATCTGAAGCATTGATCTTTTTTAGCAGATCACTTCTCAGCGGTTAGATCTTGTATATTTGCTGGACTTCAACCTTTCTGCCTATCTGATGCAGAATTGATCCTCAACCATTGGATCTTATGCGGGAATGCTTCCTGACCGTTCATTTTGAACTAATGCAGAACATTACTCCTACACATGATTTCCTTGCAAAACTTAGATACAGTTGTAGATTTAAAATTTTAAACCATCAATATACTTCAATCTTTGTCGTCGATCGTTGATTGAGCTCTATGTGTGACTCCTTTGTATTCAAACCACTCATCTTCAACATGAAGGATTTATTCTCTGCAAGCTTCTTCAATTGTGATCAATGCCAACCTATATTTCCATGTTTCCAACAATCTCCCCCTTTGTCATTTATGGCAACACCTACACCTTCTTCCCCTTTGACACCAATGACAAAGGATAACCTTCCTTCCAGCTCTATTATTGAGTCTGAATTTTTACTCCCCCCTGAGTATCAGACTCCTTGATTTACTCCCTTTTTGTCATCAAAGGGTTAAATGAATCCCCCTGACTTTGATCACTATATTTTGAGAGACTAGTTTGCAAAAGAAACCACACGTAGTCTTTGTTTGAGATATTCAAATACATCTCTGTTTAAGGGTTTAGTGAGGATGTCTGCAATCTGTTCTTGAGTTGGGATATATTCCAATTTGATGGTCTTGTTTTTAGCCTGATCTCTTAGATAGTGATATTTTATTTGAATGTGTTTATCTTTGGAGTGCTGGACAGGAATCTTAAAGAGACTTATAGCACTTGTATTATCATAGTATATAACAGTGGGTTCTTCAAACACTACTTTGATATCTTGTATAGTTTGTTTCATCCATTCCACTTGTGCGCAACATTCCGTTGCTCCAATGTACTCAGATTCAGAAGTAGATGGAGAAATTGAGGTTTGTTTATTGCTTGTCCAGGCTATCAATGATTTTCCTAAGAAAAATGGTCCTACACTTGTACTATTTCTATCATCTACACAACCTGTCCAATCTCCATCTAAGTAGGATTTTAAAGAAAATGGATTCTTGCTAGGATACCACAATCCAATAACTATAGTTCTTTTCAAATACCTAAAAATTCTTTTCACAGTGTGAACATGGCTTTATTTTGGTCCATCTTGAAATCTAGCTACCATATTAACAACTTTCTTGACATTAGGTCTTGAGGATGTTACATAAAGAAAACTCCCAATCATTGATCTGTAGTGTTTTGGATCTACTTCGTTGTACTCAACTTCCTTTCTTAGATTGCATCCAGTTGTCATAGGTGTACAAAGAGGTTTGCAATCTTCAAACTAGATTTTTTTCAACATATCTTTAACATATTTGGACTGATGGATAAATATTCCCTTTTTGGACTGAACTATTTGAAATCCTAAAAAGAAATTCAGTTCACAAAGCAAGGACATTTCAAATTTTTTCTACATCCTACTAACAAAGTATTTACTCATTTTTTCATCATCACTCCCAAATATGATATCATCAACATATACTTCCATAATAATCATGTAATCATGTAATCACAAAAGTGCATATTTTCAACCTTTGTTTGGCGAGCCTTGAATGAGGGCCAAAATAGCTCGAAATCTCATAAAAATAGGTATCCATGCTTATCTATCAAATGGGTATCTAAATCTACTTTAAAATTTCAATTCTGAGAAAGTAAAAAAAAGTGCATATTTTCAACCTTGGTTTAACCAACATTGAATGAGGGAAAAAATACCTGAAAATATCATAAAAATAGGTGTCCATGCTTATCTCTCAAATGGGTACCTAAATCCACTTTCAAAACTCAATTCCGAGAAAATCAACAAAAGTGCATCTTTTAAACCTTTGTTTGACGAACCTTTAACAAGGGTCAAAATAACGCCAAATCTCATAAAAATAGGTGTGCATGGTTATCACTTTAAAAAATGCCAAATCTTATAAAAATAGGTACCAAATCTCATAAAAATAGGGTTCCATGCTTATCTCTCAAATGAGTACCTATTTTTATAGCTCTATCCATGCTTATCTCTAAAATTGGTACCTATTTTTATAGCTCCAAATCTCATTAAAATAGGTTTCCATGCTTATCTCTAAAATGGGTACCTATTTTTATAGCTCCAAATCTCATTAAAATATGTTTCCAGGCTTATCTCTCAAATGGATACCTATTTTTATACCTCCAAATCTCATAAAAATAGGTGTCCATGCTTATCTCTCAAATAGGTACCTATGTTTATAGGCTCCAAATCTCATAGAAATAGGTCTCCATGTTGATCTCTCAAATGGGTACCTATTTTTATACCTACAAATCTCATAAACACAGATGTCCATGCTTATCTCTCAAGTGGGTACCTATTTTTATACATCCAAAACTCATAAAAATAACTCTCCATGCTTTTCTGTCAAATGGGTACCTATTTTTAAAGCTCCAAATATCATAAAAAAAGTTGTCCATGCTTATCTCTCAAATGGGTACCTATTTTTATACCTCCAAATCTCATAAAAATAGGTGTCCATGCTTATGCATGAAATAAATGTCCATGCTTATCTCTCAAATATGTACCATTTTTTATAGTTCCAAATCTCGTAAAAATAGGTGTCAATGCTTATCTCTAAAATGTGTACCTATTTGTATAGCTCCAAATCTCATAAAAATAGGTGTCCATGCTTATCTCTCAAATGAGTACCTATTTTTTTAGGTCCAAATATCATAAAACTAGGTGTCCATGCTTATCTCTCAAATGTCTACCTATTTTTACAGTTCCAAATATCATAAAGATAGGTGTCCATGCTTATCTCTCAAATGTGTACATAGTTTTATAGCTCCAAATCTCATAAAAATAGGTCTCCATACTTATCTCTTAAATGGGTGCCTATTTTTATAGCTCCAAATCTCATAAAAATAGGTGTCCATTGTTATCTCTCTAAAATGGGTACCTAGTTTTACAGCTCCAAATCTCATAAAAATAGGTGTCCACTCTTATCTCTAAAATGGGTACCTATTCTTATAGCTCAAAATCTCATAAAAATAGGTGTCCATGCGTATCTCTCAAATGGGTACCTGTTTTTGTAGCTCTAAATCTCATAAAATAGGCGTGCATGGTTATCTCTCAAATGGGTACCTATTTTTATAAGTTCAAATCTCATAAAAATAGTGTCCATGCTTATCTCTAAAATGGGTGACTATTTTTATAGCTCCAAATCTCATAAAAATAGGTGCCCATGCTTATCTCTCAAATGGGTAGCTATTTTATAGCTTCAAATCTCATCAAAATAGGTGTCCATACTTATCTCTCAAATGGACACCTATTTTTATAACTCCAAATCTCATAAGAATAGGTGTCCATTCTTATCTCTAAAATGGGTACCTAGTTTTATAGCTCCAAATCTCATAAAACAAGTCTCCATGCTTATCTCTCAAATGGGTACCTATTTTTATAGCTCCAAATCTCATAAAAATAGGTGTCCATGCTTATCTCTTAAATGGGTACCTATTTTTACAGCTCCAAATCTCGTAAAAATAACTTTCCATGTTTATCTCTAAATTGGGTACCTATTTTTATAGCTCCAAATCTCATAAAAATAGGTGTCCATGCTTATCTCTAAAATGGGGACCTATTTTTATAGCTCCAAATCTCATGAAAATAGGTACCCATACTTATCTCTCAAATGGTTACCTATTTTTATAGCTCCAAAACTCATAAAAAAAGGTGTCCATGCTTATCTCTAAATTGGATACCTATTTTTATAGCTCCAAATCTCATAAAAATAGGCATCCATACTTATTCTCAAATGGGTATCTATTTTTATAGCTCCAAATCCAATAAATGTGTACCTATTTTTATAGCTCCAAATATCATAAAAATAGGTGTCCAACTTCCACTTTCTACCTTCTGAAATTCGAGTAGCGGAAATGTGACATTTCCCAAGGTATTTTCACGGTTCTCTGCCTTCCGGTTTGCACCTTCCAAACTTCGGGTAGTAGAAATGTGATATTTCCCAAGGTCTTTTCGTGGTCCTCCATCTTCTGCTTTCTAGTCTTCAGTATCCGCACTTCAGAATGCGGATGTCGAAAATTCAATGTTTCCAAGACTCGATTATCTTCATGCCACTTTATGGACTTCCGTATCCGCACTTCGGAATGCAGAAGTCAGATACTAAATGTTTCCACGAATTCAATTATCTGCCTTCCTCTTTCTAGACTTCCATGTCCATACTTCAGAATGTGGAAGTCGAAAAATCAATGTTTCGAATACTTCGATTATCTGCCTTCTGCTTTCTATTTGAACTTTTTATCTATTTTAGCCGATCACTTCTCAGTCGTTGGAGCTTGGATATTTGCTAGAATTCAACCTTTCCTCCTATCTGATCTGGAATTGATCCTCAACCATCGGATCTTGCGCGGGAATCATTCCTGACTGTTCATTTCTGAACTAATGTGGAACTTTACTCCTACATAAGATTTCCTTGTAGAACTTATCTACCATTGTAGATTTACCTTTTTAAACCGCAATCTACTTGAATCTTATTCGTAGATCCCTGATTGATCTCTCCATGTGATTCCATTGTTTTCAAACCACTAGCTCATTCATATTCAACATGAATGATTTATTCTCTGCAGGCTTCTTCTATTTCCATCAATGCCATGTTGCCAATAATCTATCCCTCTGGAATTGATGGAAACACCTACACCTTCTCCCCCTTTGACACCAATGACCAAGGATAACCTTCTTGCCAGCTCCATTATTGAGTCTGAATTTTTACTCCGCCTGAGTATGTGACTCCTTGATTTACTCCCCTTTTGTCATGAAAGGGTTAAATGACTCCCCCTAACTTTGATCACTATCTTTTGAGAGACTAGTTTGGAAGAGAAAACACACCTAGTCTTTGTCTGAGATATTCAAATACATCTTTGTTTAAGGGTTTAGTGAATATGTCTGCAATCTATTCTTGAGTTGGGATATATTCAAATTTGATGGTCTTCTTTTCATCCCGATATCTTAGATAGTGATATTTTATTGGAATGTGTTTTGATTTGGAGTGTTGGACAGGATTCTTTTAGAGACTTGTAGCACTTGATTTATCACAGTATATAACAGTGGGTTATTCAAACACTACTTTGATGTCTTGTAAAGTTTGTTTCATCCATTCCACTTGCGTGCAACATTCTTCTTGTGCAATATACTTGGCTTCAGTAGTAGACAGAGAAATTGAGGTTTGTTTCTTACTTGTCCAGGCTACCAATGATTCTCCTAAGAAAAATTCTCCTCCACTTGTACTCTTTCGGTCATCTACACAACCTTCCCAATCTGCATATGAGTAAGATTTTAAAGAAAATGAACTCTTGCTAGGATACCACAATCCAAGATCTATAGTTCCTTTCAAATACCTAAAATATCTTTTCATAACATGAACATGGATTTATTTTGATCTAGCTTGAAATCTAGCTACCATACCAACAACTTGCTCGACATCAAGTCTTGAGGTTGTTACATAAAGAAAACTCCCAATCATTGATCTGTAGGGTTTTGGATCTACTTCCTTGGACTCAACTTCCTTTCTTAGTTTGCATCCAGTTGTCATAGGTGTACAAACAGGTTTGAAATCTTCAAACTGGAATTTTTTCAGCATATCTTTAACATATTTGGAATGATGGATAAATATTCCCTTTTTGGACTGAACTATTTCAAATCCTAAAAAGAAATTTAATTCACCAAGCAAGGATATTTCAAATTCTTGCTACATCCTACTAGCAAATTCTTTACTCATTTTTTCATCATCACTCCCAAATATGATATCATCAACATATACTTCCACAATAGTCATATAATCATGTAATAAAAAAAGTGCATATTTTCAACCTTGGTTTGACCATCCTTGAATGAAATCCAAAATAGCTCCATATATCATAAAAATAAGTGTCCATGCTTATCTCTCAAATGGGTATCTAAATCTACTTTAAAATTTCAATTCTGAGAAAGTCGACAAAAGTGCATATTTTCAACATTGGTTTGACCAACATTGAATGAGGGCCAAAATACCAAAAAGTATCATAAAAATAGGTGTCCATGTTTATCTCTCAAATGAGTACCAAAATCCAATTTAAAAACTCAATTCCGAGAAAGTTAACATAAGTGCATATTTTCAACCTTTGTTTTACAAACCTTGAATGAGCGCCAAATTAGCTCTAAATAACATAAAAATAGGTGTCCATGCTTAGCTCTCAAATGGGTATCAAAATCTACTTTAAAATTTCAATTCTGAGAAAGTCTAAAAATTTCATATTTTCAACCTTGGTTTGACCAACCTTTTTGGAGAGCCAAAATAGCTCCCAATCTCATAAAAATAGGTGTCTATGATTATCTCTAAATGAGTATCTAAATCCCATTTCACAACTCAATTCCAAGGAAGTCAACAAATGTGCATATTTTCAACCTTGCTTTGGCCAACCTAGAATGAGGGCCAAACAAATCCAAATCTCATAAAAATAGTTGTCCATGCTTATTTCTCAAACAGGTACCTAAATCAACTTTCAAAACTCAATTCTGAGAAAGTCAACAAAAGTGCATATTTTCAACCTTGGTTTGACCAACCTTGAACGAGGGCCAAAATAGCTCCAAATCTCATCAAAATAGGTGTCTATGTTTATCTCAATAATGAGTATCTAAATCTACTTTAAAAATTCAATTCCAAGAAAGTTAACAAAAGTGTATATTTTCAACCTTGGTTTGACAAACCTTGAACGAGGGCCAAAATAGCTCCAAATCTCATAAAAATAAGTGTCCATACTTATCTCTCAAATGGGTACATAAATCCACTTTCAAAACACCATTCCGAGAAAGTCGACAAAAGTGCATATTCTAAACCTTTGTTTGACCAACTTAGAACGAGGGCGAAAATAGCTCCAAATATCATAAAAATGGGTGTCCATACTTATCTCTGAATTGGCTACCTAAATCCATTTTCACAACTCAATTTTGAGAAAATCGACAAAAGTGCATATTTTCAACCTTTATTTGAACAACCTTGAACGAGGGCCAAAATAGCTCCAAATCTTATAAAAGTAGGTGTCCATGCTTATATGTCAAATGGGTATCTAAATCTACCTTAAAATTTCAATTCTAAGAAAGTCGACAAAATTGCATATTTTCAACCTTGGTTTGACCAACCTTGAATGAGGGCCAAAATAACTCCAAATATCATAAAAATAAGTGTCCATGCTTATCTCTCAAATGGGTACCTAAATCCACTTTCAAAACTCAATTCCAAGAAAGTCAACAAAAGTGCTTCTTTTCAACCTTAGTTTGACAAACCTTTAGAAAGGGTCAAAATAATGTCAAATCTCATAAAAATAGGTGTCCATGCATATGTCATAAAAATAATGCCAAATCTTATAAAAATAGGTACCAAATCTCATAAAAATAGATGTCCATGCGTATCACTCAAATGGGTACCTATTTTTATAGCTATTTCCATGCTTATCTCTAAAATGGGTACCAATTTTTATAGCTCCAAATATCATAAAAATAGGTGTCCATGCTTATCTCGAAAATGGGTACCTATTTTTAATCCTCCAAATCTAATAAAAATAGGTGTCCATGCTTATCTCTCAAATGGGTACCTATTTTTATAGGCTTTAAATCTCATAAAATAGGTGTCCATGCTTATCTCTCAAATGGGTACCTATGTTTATACCTGCAAATCTCATAACAATAGGTGTCCATGCTTATCTCTCAAGTGGGTACCTATTTTTATACCTCCAAAACTCATAAAAATAAGTGTCCACGATTTTCTGTCAAATGGGTACCTATTTTCATATCTCCAAATCTCATAAAAATAGGTGTGCATCCTTATCTCTCAAATGGGTACCTATTTTTATACCTCTAAATCTCATAAAAATAGGTGTCCATGCTTATGTCGAAAATAGATGGCCATGGTTATCTCTCAAATGGGAACCTATTTTTATATCTCCAAATCTCATAAAAATAAGTGTCCATGCTTATCTCTAAAATGGGTACCTATTTTTATAGCTCCAAATCTCATAAAATAGGCGTCCATGCTTATCTCTCAAATGGGTACCTATTTTTGTAGGTCCAAATCTCATAAAAATAGGTGTCCATGCTTATCTCTCAAATGGTTACCTATTTTTATAGCTCCAAAGATCATAAAAATAGGTGTCCATTCTTATCTATCAAATGGGTTGCTATTTTTATAGCTCCAAATCTTATAAAAATAAGTGTCCATGCGTATCTCACAAATAGACACCTATTTTTATAACTCCAAATCTCATAAAAATAGGTGTCCATGCTTGTCTCTAAAATGGGTACCAAGTTTTATAGCTCCAAATCTCATAAAAATAGGTCTCCATGTGTATCTCTCAAATGGGTACCTATTTTTATAGCTCCAAATCTCACAAAAATAGGTGTGCATGCTTATCTCCCAAATGGGTACCTATTTTTATAGCTCCAAATCTCATAAAAATAGGTGTCCATGCTTATCTCTCAAATGGGTACCTATTTTTATAGCTCCAAATCGCATAAAAATAAGTGTCCATGCTTATCTATAAAATGGGTACATAGTTTTATAGCTCCAAATCTCATAAAAATAGGTACCCATGCTTATCTCTCAAATGGGTACCTATTTTTATAGCTCCAAAACCCATAAAAATAGGTGTCCATGCTTATCTCTAAAATGGGTACCTATTTTTATAGCTCCAAAACCCATAAAAATAGGTGTCCATGATTATCTCTAAAATGGGTACCTATTTTTATAGCTCCAAATCTCATAAAAATAAGTGTCCGTCCCTGCTTATCTCTCAAATGGGTACCTATTTTTATAGCTCCAAATATCATAAATGGGTACCTATTTTTATATCTCCAAATCTTATAAAAACAAGTGTCCATGCTTATCTCTCAAATGGTTACCTATTTTTATAGCTCCAATTCTCATAAAAATAGTTGCCCGACTTCCGCTTTTCACCTTCTGGAATTCAGGTAGTGGAAATGCGACATTTTCCAAAGTATTTTCACGGTTCTCTGCCTTCCTCTTTCCACCTTCCACACTTTGGATAGGAGAAATGTGATATTTCTGAAGGTCTTTTTGTGGTCCTCCAGCTTCTGCTTTCCAGACTTCCGTATCCTCACTTCGTAATGTGGATTTTAGAAACTCAATGTTTCCAATACTTCAATTATCTTCCTTCTTCTTTTTGGACTTCTGTATCCGCACTTCAGAATGCAGAAGTAGGAAACTCAATGTTTCAAAGAATTCAATTATCTGTCTTCCACTTTTTGAACTTCCGTATCCATACTTTGGAATGCAGAAGTCAGAAACTCAATGTTTCCAAGAATTTGATTATCTTCCTTTTGCTTTCTATCTCAACCTTTGATGTATTTTAACGGATCACTTCTCAGCCGTTGGATCTTGGATATTTGCTGAACTTCAACCTTTCCGCCTATCTGATGCAGAATCTATCCTGAACCGTCAGATCTTGTGCGGGAATGCTTCTTGACCGTTCATTTCTGAACTAATGCGAAACTTTACTCCTACACACGATTTCCTTGCGAAACTTAGCTACAGTCGTAGATTTAAATTTTTAAACCGTCAATATGCTTGAATCTTAGCTGTCGATCCTTGATTAAGCTCTCTACGTGACTACTTTTTTTCGAACCATTGGCTCATTCATCTTCAACATGATGGCTTAATTATTTGCGGGCTTCTTCAATTGTGATCAATGGCGACCTATATTTCCATGTTGCCAACAATATCCCTCTTTGGCATTGATGGAAACACCTACACCTTCTCCCCCTTTGACACCAATGACAAAGGATAACCTTCCTTCCAGCTCCATTATTGAGTCCAAATTTTTACACCCCCTGAGTATGTGACTCCTTGATTTACTCCCCTTTTGTCATCAAAGGGTGAAATGACTCCTCCTGACTTTGATCACTATATTTTTAGAGACTAGTTTGGAAGAGAAACCCCACCTAGTCTTTGTCTGAGATATTCAAATACATCTATGTTTAATGGTTTAGTGAAGATGTCTGCAATCTGTTCTTGAGTTGCAATATATTCCAATTTGATGGTCTTCTTTTAGGTCTGATCTCTTAGATAGTGATATTTTATTGGAATGTGTTTTTATTTGGAGTGATGGACATTATTCTTGGAGATAATTATAGCACTTGTATTATCAAAGTATATAACAGTGGGTTCTTCAAACTCTACGTTGATGTCTTGTAGAGTTTGTTTCATCCATTACACTTGTACGCAACATTCTGTTGTTGCAATATACTTGGCTTAGGTAGCAAAAAAAGAAATTGAGGTTTGTTTCCTGCTTGTTCAGGATACCAATGATTCTCCAAAGAAAAATATTACTCCACTTGTACTCTTTCGGTCATCTACACAACCTTCCCAATTTGCATCTGAGTAGGATTTTAAAGAAAATGAATTATTGCTAGGATACCACAATCCAAGATCTATGGTTCCTTTCAAATACCTAAAATTTATTTTCACAACATGAACATGGATTTATTTTTCTCCAGCTTAAAATCTAGCTACCATACCAACAACTTGCTTGACATCAATGTTACAATATTGGTCAATACTGAGAGGGGGGGGGGAGGTGAATCAGTATTGTTAATTTTTACCTTTTAACCACTTATTTAAAACTTTAACCAAAGCATGGAATCAACAAGATACACAAAACACATAACAACAAGAACAAATAGAACATAATTTTAATGTGGAAGCCCAATAGGGTAAATCACCAACCCGTTCTATACTGCAAAATTGTATTTACAAGTTACAATAGAATTCGATCAGCACCAACCAATCGGGATGCACCCACACCCTTGATTCACCAGTACCAACTGATAGGAGGCTACAACCCCTTATTTAGTCAGTTACGACTGACAAGGAAGCAACAACTCCCTTTTGCAGGCACCGACCTGCCCTAGCACCACCCTATCGCCCTTAATATATTAAGTCTCCATAAGCTTCTAGGACTGTATCTCTTCCTTTGGCCTTACTTCTTCTTCAAGTACTAAGATGAAGAATCGAGAGACACTTTCAAATGACGTTTGTTTTCAAAATATATACTTCTCCAAAGGTCATGTCTATTTTTTTGAAACAACACACCTTTTCAAAACAATACAACTCCAAAAAAGATGATATTACAATAAAAATCATTTTTTATTTTTAATATATAACTATATATATATTATTTTTTTAATTAACCCTTAAAAATGACTTTATAGTAAAATCATTTTTATTATTAAAACTAAACACATTTTTTATTTAATTAATTAAAAATTTATGTTTTATGAATTCGCATTTACCCTTCATGTTCACAAATTCTTTATCCACATCTAATGACTCCTATGACACATCGACGCCACGTCTTCTACCATCTCAACTTCATGGCCTGCCATGTTCACAACACCTCCCTTTCACATCGTTATCCTCGTCAATGATGGAATTTTCCACGTGTACCAAAAGGCAAGGGGCCTGATAGGTCGTCCCAGGATCTGAGCTAGAGATCCTCTCATGGAGTCCAAACACCCAGAGCTCCCACCATACCTTTGCACTATGCGTCGATATATATGTGAAAGGTTGGGGTATATAAACCCATAAAAATTTATTTGTGCAACAAATGTGGGATAAATCCCATTATGAAACTCTATCTTCATCGTCCATTCTTTCAATCAATGGCTGCTGAGTCTCCTCCTTTAAAGACTCTTATGTTAGTGGATTTTATTCACTGGAATTGTCTCTGCCTTTTCCTGTGAACGATCCAAATCTTTAAACCCCAAGCACACTTCACCATACTCTTCAAAATCAATTATGAAGTTCAAAGCACAGCCAATTTCTGGTTCGTCCACAAACAGTCGTCATTCAAGAAGAGGAGATGTCATTATTTGAAGTCGCAAGCATAATAGGGTTTCCACCATGTCACAGTTTCACATACTTCTAAATGTGGTAGATTATGGAGCCATACACAAACTCAGGCACCATGTACAGTTGCTCCAGTATTAAATGTTACACATAGCTCTTCACAATAAATAAGAAATGCATCATTACACACACTATTCAATGCACCAGTCATAATGATCTCCAAGAAATCTTCACATGAGTCGAGGCCTCAAGTCGCACAGTCTTCAAATCGTATTATCAAGGAAGTATTCATATTCTTTTAAAATTGGTGAACCTTTATCCATGCATTCAAAACCTCCACCATCTTGGCCCTTAAATAAGATTTCTTGACATAGACTGAACTTGCCATAAACATGATAATAAAATTCATGAAATCATCCAACACAACACCATCTAAAGCTCTTTGAACCCGAGAGGTAATGATTAAAATCTCCATTACATCATCCACAAAGTGTTCTGGAATGGAGGCAAATTCCACTAGACATTCACCAGGCAGAGGCATTCTAAATCCATCAACAATTTTAAATAGCAATGTCAACACTAGCTTGTAGAAAATCAAAGATTCTTCAAGAATAGGCATGCCTTGAGCCTCATAGCAAAGTATTTGAGAAAACCTATCAATTTCTGTCTTTGCATTATTATTGCAAGCACCCTTCTTTTAAACAGTGTCTCCTAGTTTCACCACTTACTCTAACAGAGCTTTCATGCTCATCCATGGTTCTGTCAACAAGGACCTACCTCTTATCTTATTTTTCCATCAATGATCATCACTAGGATGTGTCTGTCCACAATCGTTAGTTCACCAAATCTCCATCATCTCATATATTGACATCAATTCCAATAATTCCATCTTCCATATTGCCAACAATCTCCCCCTTTAGCATTGATGGAAATACTCTATAATACCCTTCATTTGTCCCCCTTTGACATCAAGGGCAAAGGGATAATAGGCTCCCCCTGACAGCAATCACTGTCTCCCCCTATCCAGATGCATCACATTTTTTTTGTTTTAATTTGGAGAGGGAATTACGCCCAGCTTTTGCCTGAGATGCTCAAGCACATCCCTATTCAAAGGCTTAGTAAATATGTCTGCCACTTGTTCCTATGTTGGAATATATTCAATTCTAATATTCTTGCTTGCAAATTGCTCTCTTAAATAGTGATATTTTATAGGAATATGTTTTGCATTGGATTGTTGGACAGGGTTTTTGGACAAACTTATGGCACTTGTGTTGTCACAGTGGATGATAGTGGGTTCTTCAAACACAACCTTAATATCTTGTAGAGTTTGTTTCATCCACTTGACCTGTGTGCAGCACTCTATTACTGCAATGTACTTTGCTTCAGTGGTGGATAGGGAGATTGAAGTCTGTTTTTACTTCTCCAAGAGACAAGTGATTCTCCCAAGAAAAAGGCTCCTCCACTTGTGCTCTTCCTATCATCTACATAGCCAGCCCAGTCTTCCATCTAAATAAGATTTTAGGGAGAATGTGTTCTTACTAGGATACCATAATCCAATATCTATGGTTCCTTTTAAATACCTAAAGATTCTTTTTATCGCTTGAACATAGCTCTCTTTTGGTGCAGCTTGAAATCTAGCCACCATTCCAAGAGCTTGCTTGACATCTTGTCTGGAGGTTGTTACATATAGTAGACTCCCAATCATGGATCTATAATGTTTTGGATCTACATCCTTCTATTCATCTTCTTTGCTTAATTTGCAGCCTATTGTCATAGGTGTGAAAACATGCTTGTAGTCATCTAGCTGAAAACTTTTCAACATATCTTTAATATACTTGGACTGATGAATAAGTATTCCCTTTTTGCACTGTACTATTTGCAATCCTAGAAATAAATTCAATTCACCAAGCAAAGACATTTCAAATTATTGTTGCATTCTCTTAGCAAAATCCTCACTCAACTTTTCATCATCACTCCTAAATATAATATCATCAACATACACTTCTACAATGATGAGGATATCATCAATAATTTTACAATAGAGATTACAATCTACTGATCCTCTTTTGAAGCCTTGTGTTTGCATATATGAGTCCAGCCTTCCATACCATGCTTTGGGTGCTTATTTTAACCCATATAGTGCTTTCTTTAGTTTACAGACATAGTCTCTTTTATTAGATAATTGAAATCCTTCTGGCTGCTCAATATACACTTCTTCTTCTAAGTTTCCATTGAGAAACACTGACTTGACATCCATCTGATATACCTTAAATTTTTTGTAACTGGCAAAAGCTAAGAACATCCTAATTGCCTCTAATCTAGACATAGGTGCAAAGGTTTCTTCAAAATCTACTCCTTCAACCTGAGCATATCCTTTGCATACTAATCTGGATTTGTTCCTGATTACTTGCCCATCTTCATTTACTTTGTTTTTAAACACCCATTTAGTTCCAATAACAGTCTTATTTTTTGGTCTTGAAACCAATTCCCAAGTTTGATTTTTTTCAATTTGGTTCAATTATTCATTCATAGCTTTGACCCAATTCTCATATTTGCATGCCTCTTTAATTGAGCTGGGCTCAATACATGATAGTAGTGCTATATCTGTTTGATACAAAAAATTTCATCTTGTTTGCACTCTTGCATCTTTATCTCCAATGATCTGGTCTTCGGGATGATTTTTTTGAATTATTCTGGAGGGTGTCTTGGTGTCTCTTCTAGGGGATTCTTCTATTTCATCTTCTTGTATGTATTCTTTTTCTTCTACATCTGTTTGTGTATTGTTTATGCCAGAACTTGTTCCCAGACTACAAGAGAACAAGCCATCACAATCTCAAATATCTCAATAAAACAAAATAGGGTTATTAGGGTTTTCAAGGTTTTTTGGTTGAGAAGTTTGATGACAAGAGGGAATGCATTCATAAATCCCAATAAACACTAAATCATAAGCATAGAAAAACTGAGATGCATAACATAATAACCATTATCCAACAGAAAACAACACTGAGGTTTATCCACAAATGGCAAGCACTATAAGTATAAAAAATTTAAACCAGCAATGAAATTACCAACTGAGTAGCTAAAACAAGATATAAATGAAGCCAAAGAAGAAACTGAAGCGTAAATAGAGCATATATTTCATAATCAGTCTTTCAAATACACATAAGAGTCATTTACTTAGCTTATGAACAAGTCTGAAGACCTCCTCTTGCTAGCCAAAAAAATTGAACCAACAGTCCTCTTTGTGATATACATTAATACTATCCTTCAAAATTGGTTAAGGACTAAACCCTAACTGCTTTTCAGCCTACTCATCGAAATAGTTTTATCTAAATAATAATTACAAAAATTAAATAACCTTCAAAACATAACTAATAACTGATTGTGTTAACAAGCTTTACAGATCTTTAGCTGCTTAAGGTAACAAGGCTATTCATTCTAGGGATTGGGATTTTCCTCTGGCCTTCATTTGATCTGCTTCCATATCTGCCATATTTCTAGTGAGTTATTCATTTTGCTGCTGCAAATCCTTGATGGTTTGTTTCAACATTGTAAATTGACCTTCTGTATTCCTCTTCCTTTTGAATGCCTCTCTTGAAACTGCAATCAGCTTCTAATAGTGGCTATTCACCTCACCCAGATCCTCTCTGAGTCTTCTATTTTCCATGACCAAGCCATCATTTGTCTCCTGCATATATTCCACCTGATACTTATGCTGTTTTACACTTCTCTGTAAATTCTCTTTTTCTGTATCAAAGGCTTTATTTCCTGTTGTGATTTGCATCTCATTTGGAAGCCATGGAATGTTTAATCTTTTATAAATTTCTCCATCTTCTGGCAACAATTCTATAGGAGTTTTAGGAAAACTTAGATTTTCTTCAATCTCAGCTTCACATGGAACCTTCTCCTCAACCATCACCTTCTTTTCTGAGTGAGAAGCCTTTACCTCACCTTCTTGTTGTTCCTGCAACATTTGACTTCATACTTCTAGAAATATATCAAACAGTTTAGTATCAGTAAGGACATACTCTCTTTCTGATTCCATTGGCCTTTTACCTTTACTGTCACCCTCATTCAAGTTTTCATCAGATGAGGAATCATCTATCACTTTCACTCTTTCTTTGTTCAATTTAGGGTTCAACAACTTCTTCATATTTAGTCTGAGCTTGTTTCTAGGTCTGGTTTTTGGTCTCCACATAGGAGCAATCTCCCCCAACATTTTGAAAGTTTTACCTTAATGGGTAACTGAGGCAAATTCAACAACTTTTAGTTTCTTTCTCTTTGGTAATGCTACCTCATCACCCTGGCTGTGAAATTCCTTTTTAGTACAAACCCTAGTTGCATCAATAACAGGGGCTTTATCATCATCAAACATGCATTTCTCATCTTCAAACAGAACTGTGATTGGACTCTATCTTTGAAATTCAATATCTTCATTCTCATCTGAAATTTTCTCTGCAGGTACAATCTTTTCAGCAACAATTATCTCTACTGGTACATCATTTTCAACAGGCTCGGTCTCCTTATTATCAGACTGTAAATATTTTCTCTCAATGGCATTAAGGTGTTGTTTAGATTCAAAATCTTCATTTGCATGATCTGAAACTTCCTCAAATTTAATCCTGTCTTCATCTTTGACCTTTACCTTTTTCCTAAGATTTTTGATCAAGGTCTGTCCTTTATCAGCTTGTCTTCTGTGAGACTATCCTTCTTGACCATTTTGAAAACCTGACCAGAAAAGGAAATATTCCCAAGTATTTCCCCTACTCTGCAAAACAGTGTTTATAATGAGTTTGATAAGTCCATGGTGGAAAATGTACTGTTTAGTATGATTTTGGTGCTCCTTAATTCTGCAAGACATCTTCTACAGGCTCTTTAGAAAGAAAAAGGGCAGGTTCATCTTGGACTCATTACTGAGATGCTGAAGAAATCTGAAGTGGTATTTGAAAACGAAGGCATATCTTCCTTCATAGGTAATATAACTCTGTAAAAATTTAATGGGTTCTATCCATTCAAGCTTGAAGTTATGAATGGGTACACCTTTACCCCAATATACAACTACACCAGGTAGTAAGTACTTTTGTGCATTGAAGGTGAATGGCACCTTCTTAAACCATAATTCTCCCTCATTCTTGATGCATGTTTCCTTAGCTACCAACTCCTTGGTCAATTTGAATTGTAAAGTATCAAAAGACACAGTGTCTTTATCATAGCACTAAGCAAACTTATGGGAGACCTCTGCATGATATACATCAATCTTTTTGAAAAATGTCAACCATCCTACATTTGCAAATAGCTCTGCACATTCTGGAAATTTATTTATCCAACCTAGGTCAGTGGGCTCATCTCTATTTGTTTTTCCACTTTTCTTCATTTTCACTATGGTTTACAGCACCTATCAATTATTCCACATTTTATTTATCTTCAAATCATCACAGTCCACCCTATCACACAGTTCAGGAAATCTTCTATACCAAATTTCAACAGTTTGACCTAATCACAAAATTCAGGGACCTCCAACAGTTCTGCTCTGAATTTTACTATTTTAAACGATGAATACTTGGATGTATTTTTTAATATTTCATCATTCATAGTCTATTAGATGAGAAAAATCATATCCTTTCTTTGAATTTTGACATTATGGATTTTACCAGAAAACCCCAAATTAAACAAACCCTAGCAAATGTCCCGCGAGGTACCTGCTCAGAAGATCAATACAAGTGCTAGAATGCGATCTCTTCAAGGGTTAGGTGTCGAATTTCACGTTCCAGCTGTCTCTAACTGTCCATATCATTTCAAACTGTCGCTACTGGAAAGCCCTAATTCCTCATTTAGTAGTAAAATCTCTAAATTCTCAGCTGTATGTTCTCACCGTGACTTTCAATACCTTCATCTCCTTCACATCAGGAACATATTCTTGAAAACTCTTCCTTGTTCAACTTACTGTCATCATTCACCCTACGTTGCATGCAGTCACCGTGATCTACCTCACATGATGATCCTCCACCTGTTTCAATGAGAAACTATGCAAGACACGTATCAAAGGTAACAAATGATGTGATTAACACCTCAGGGACAAGACACCCAAAAAAATCAGACTGAAAAATGATGATTTTGGCATTCGCGACTTTCTTGTAGCGCTCTAGTGTATTAAGTTTGCTCTTGCGCTACAAGAAATTCCAAACACATAATTTCACATTATTAAGTCACTAATAAGGTTTAAGACTTGGTTTATATAATTAATATCGAACTTAGTGTCATTTATGAAACCATTTAATCCATATATACCTTGTAGAAACCTTCAAGAATGAACTCTAAGAAAAATTTATAAAAGTAGGCTTTAAAAATAAGAAAAATCAAAATGATGAAAACTTAAAGCTTGAACTCAAAATTAACCTTTATAAACAAAATTTCCTAGAAGCAAAAATACTAGCAAGGTTCAAAAACATAAATAAAAGCATAAAACTAAGGAAGACAAAATCATGACCTAACATCTGGCTCCTGTTGCGGGATGAAGTCCTCCTTGTGAGGCTTCAAGAACATCCAGACCAGTGCCTTCTTTACTGCTACCTACTAATCTTCAAAATTTCCATTGGGTTATGGATTCCTTATTGTGTTTTAATCACACTGGTATATACAATGAAAACTAAAATTCCCCTCAAAAACTGTAGAAATTCTTGAGGAATCATCCATTAACTGGACTTGACAATTCCTCACCTTCCAAATTCTGTAGAACAAAAGTGTTATTTTCCAAAAACTTAGATACTAGGAAAGGGCCAAACCAGAGGTTATCAAATTTGCCATGTTTCCCTTTTTGCTCTTTCCTAGCATCCCACCTTAGAACCATGTCACCTATTGAGAAAGTATTATCTTTGATTTTCTTGTAAAATCTATCTTTTATCTTCAATCTATATAGCTTTGCCTTTTCTTCCACTTTTTCTCTATTCTGCTACAACTCTATCATTTCATAAATCCTTCTCTGCATATCATTAGGTTCTTCCTAACAATCATGAAAAAACTTCATCACTGGGATGCCCAACTGAACAGGAAAAATTGCATCTGTACCATACACTAATTGGAAAGGAGAAGTTCCAATTGCTTGCTTGATTGTTATTCTATCAGCCCATAATGCATATTTCAGCATAGAATCCCATGATCTCTTATTATGCTTTAGCAGTTTCCCGATACTCTGAATGATATTTTTATTGGAGGACTCAGCTAAACCATTACCTTGGGGATAGTAAGGAGTTGAATGTTTCAACAAGATGCCATTCTTTTCACAAAATGCTCCCATTGCCTTAGACTTAAAATCCTTTGCATTATCTGTTACTATTCTCTGAGGGCACCCAAACCTACTGAAGATATTTTCTTCAATAAATTCCATAATCACTTTATCTATGGAATTCCTAGTGGGGATAGCTTCCACCCATTTGGTAAAGAAGTCTGTTGCAGTCAAAATCCACCTGTGTTGTCCTGAGGAAGATGGACTTATCTCTCCTATAAAGTCCAGACCCCACTACTGGAAAGGGGCACTTACTGCAATTGGTTTTAAAGGTAATGAAAACAATTTTTGTTTACGAGCAAACTTTTGACAAGGGATACAAGCTCTTACCTGCTGGTATACATCTGCAAATAAAGAGGGCCAATAGTACCCAACTCTTAAAATTTTGTATGTTGTTGCCTTCCAATACTTGTGACCTCCATAAGCACCCTCATGAGATTCAGAAATCACTCCTTCAATTTCAGGTTTATCTAAGCATCTGAGTAGAATACCCCCTGGATCCTTCCAAAATAACTGTTGTTCTACCAAAAAGTACTTACTAGTTCTTAGCTTCAAAGACCTAGCAGTTTTTCTATCTAAGTGTTCAGGACATTTCAAATACAACAGAAAATACACAATGTCTGCATACCATGTAGATGCTAAATGGAAGTCCATAATCTTTTCTTTCTCCAGCTCTGCCTGATTTTCTTCCTGAGTTGGCTCTTCTGCCATCAAATGCAATCCTAAATATTAGCAATTTGATTCAGCCAACAGCTTGGCTAAACCTTGTCCCTTGACTAGTTTGGTAGGTCTAATATCTACATCATACTCCATGATTTTATAAATCCACTTGCCTCTTTTCCCCTCGATGTCATGCTGTGTCAAAACATCTTTTACAACAGCATTAGGGACATATGAAACAACTTTGGAATGCAAAACATAGATTCTAAAAAGTTTCAAATCTTTTACCAAAGCATAAGCCCGTTTTTCCAAGATGTTGTATTTTAATTCAGAATCTCTGAGAGTTTTGCTAAAGAATGCAATAGGTTGCTCAAGACCATCCTTATTATTCTGCAACAGATCAATTGCTAGTGTATCTTTAGATGCAAAGGAAAAGGTTATAAATTCTCTGGTGAAATATGTACTTACTAATATAGGAGCTTCAGTAAGAGCCATCTTGATTTTTTCAAATGAGTTCTTTGCTTTAGTGGTCCACTTGACTTCTTGATCCTTCTTTAGCATGGCTGTAATCTACTTGATAGACTCAACAAAGTTTGGTATAAACCAATGTAGAAAGTTGATTTTACCAATGAAAGATTGGACATATTTTTTACTTCTTGGCAGACTTATCTTCAATATTTCTTTCACCCTTTCTGGGTCAATCCTTATACCATTAGCAGAAACTAAATGACCCAGTAATTTGCCTTCCTGTACAACAAAGTGTGACTTCTTTGGATTCAAGGATAAACCAAAATTTCTGCATTTTAGGAAAGTTAGTTTCAAATGTTTTAGATGTTCGTCATCTGATTTTGAAAATACAGTAATATCATCTAAGTAAATTACCACAAACTTGTCCTTTTCCCCAACAAAGGCTATATCCATATCCCTCTGAAAAGTTGCTCCAGTGTTCATTAAACCAAAAGGCATCTTATCATACATGAAAGTTCCCCAGGAGTAGTAAAAAAAAAATTCTCTTTATCATCTGGATGCATAGAAATTTGATTGTATCCTGAGAAGCCATCAACCATAGAAATCCTCTGTGCCCCAACAACCTTCTGCAATATTTGCTCAATTTTAGGCAGAGGATAATTATCCTTTAATGAAGATATATTCAAGTTTCTAAAGTCAACACACAGTCTAATTTCTCCGTTCTTTTTTCTAACAGGAACTAGATTAGCCACCCATGAAGAGTACCTGAGAGGGACCATGATCTTGGCATCTAATAACTTCTTAACTTCTTTTTCAATAACAGAAAACAAGGCTGGATTAATCCTCCTCAATTTTTGATGAAAGGGTTTAACATTCGGTTTTAAAGGTACTTTATGTTGTATAATCCCAGTATCATATGTTCTCAATTCTTCATAAGACCAAGCAAAGACATCAACATGTTCCTTTAACAATTTAATGTACCTGTTTCTCTTTTCTGCTGAGTTATATCAAAATTTTCACCATTCTAGGATGTTGTGCAGTACCAATGTTACAATCCACCACATTCTCTTCGGAATACTGTACAATAGGTTTTAGAGGTGTATCATCTTTCGAAAATATCCTTTCTAAAGGTACCAAACCTTTTGGGATGAAATTACCTTTTAGTTCAATAATCTTGTGTCCAACAATTTCATTTTCAACAATCTCTTCAACATCTTCATCCTCATCATATTATTCTTGATCAATCAGGGAATTAGAAAACTCATGTGTAAGCTCCAAAATTAGTTTAATTTCAATGTCATCTTCAAACACTATCCACTGCTTTACATTATCAGGTACAGAAGGTTTGTACCTAATCTCAATGGGATACCTCAACTGTGTGGTTTTGGGAATTCTAAAATATGTAGCAGCTAAGGCCAATGAATCAGCAGTCTGATTATGATCCCTTGGAATATAGGTAATGTTAAAAGCTACAAAATAATTGTCAATCATATCCCATAACTCATTTCGGTAGACTTTCAGCAAATCTTGTTTCACTTGATAGTTGTTCCTCACCTGCTGAACAACTAACTCAGAGTCGCCATATACAGAAATATGTTGAATGCCCAAATATTTAGCAGCCTTCAATCCTAACAGCAAAGCTTCATATTCAACAGTATTGTTTGTAGTAATAAATTCTAATTTATACATCAACTTTACTGTTTCACCACCAGGGGATATGATAAGAACCCCTGCTCTAGCACATTCTTTGCAAGATGACCCATCAAAGTATAATTGCCAAGGCTCATCGTCTTGTTCCTTACTGCATTTAACTAGCTATTCCTTTTTAACCTGTAACAAACCACCAATATTGTCATCATCACTAAAATGTAACATGCAAGTACCCAAATCTTTATCAACAACATACAGAGGATAGTTAGTGGGGTTCTTGTCATCTGTCATAATATAGGAAAATTGAAGCTCTCTGTACAGCCTTATGTTTTCTCCTCCAAACACAGGAATAGTAGCATATGATAAATCCATTTGTAAAGTTCCACCAACTTGCTTTTCCCAAGACCTAGAGAGAAGTAACCCAAATTTAGGCGTAATATCTGCTACTACCACATCCATGATCACACTTTTCGTTGGTAACTGATCCAAACGAACAACCATGTCTTTAATCACACCCAAACACTTCATAGCTCGTGAATCAAAAGCATACAGATCATGGTATGGTTTTGTTATACTCGGACCTAAAGCCTCCATGACAGCCTTAGGCATTATTTTGTGTGATGCTCCTGAATCTAAAATATAGTTATGTATCATTTTTTCATGGACTGTCAGGGTAATGTAAAATGGAGGTGAAGCACCTGCTTCATTCTTAGTTTTTTCAGCCAAAGCTGATCCAATAAAGATCTTAGGATTTTCTTCTTGCAGATTCACTGTATCAGAAAGAGGTTGATTGTTTATTGAACCAATCATTTTAAGAACTGAGTCTTTGTAAGAAGGATTTTTCATTAATTCAGTAAAAGGCACAGGAATCTTTATTTTGCCTAATTCATTTTCCAAATTAAAATTCTGCACAGTTTTATTTACCTCTTCAACCTCCATATTCTTCTTTTGCTTATCCTGAATCTGTTTTTTCTCTAACACAGGATCAGATTGTTGTTGTTTAGTAGGTATAACTACCTTCTTCTTTCGGTTCTGTACTACTTGTTTTGGGCCTGACCTCAAATTCAAAGTCTTCTTTGGTTCATTCTGATAGACATCAGCAGTTACAGTAGTCATTTTTAGATTCAAATCATCCTCTGTTTCAAACATGTTAGCATCATAATATTCTGCATTTAAAAACTCTTCTTCAGTGACAAAACCCTCAGTCAACTATTCTCCAAAATAGTTCATATCCTAATCTGTGTCTTCAAAAAAGACTTTTTCTTCAATCTCTTCTTCATCAAAAACATTGTTTTGAAGAGGTGGTGGTACCCTTTGATCCTCAGTCTCTCTCCTTTCTCACTGAATATTATTATTTCTCTGTTCTCTAGGTATGAAGTGAGGAGCAAATTGTCTTCTGAATTGGTTCTGATTGTTAGGGTTTCTTTCACCTTCTTGAACATGCTTGCTTGAATTTATTTCTAGCTTTAACTTGTTTAATTTTGCAGTCAAAATCTTCACTAACTTGGCCATCTCATCAATTTTACCTTCTGAAGAATGGGATGTTGAAACTCCTGGAGTTGCTTCCTTCTTACCTTTCCTGTCATACATCTACTGAGTTGTTTCCTTCTTCAATCTATTGGAAGCCAATATATTATACTCAACCTGTAACGCTACATCCTCCATGTTCAGTAAAGAAATAGGTCTTCTTTCTCTTAGTAGTAAGGAAAATTCATGGTCGAAAGCATTTGCATATGTGAGTTTTGCAGATGTTTCTAAAGGTTTTATTTCTGCAGGAATTCTGCTATACATTTTATTGAATATTTTTGAAAAGTATGCAATGGTTTCATCCTTTTTTCTCCTAAGGGCTCCAAATTCAGTTATATAATAAGTATGATCTTTGGTGTCACCCCATTGTCTCATGAAGAGGTCCTGAAGCTCTTCTATAATGGTGATAGAATTTGTAGGCAGCTCCCTAAACCATTGTTTGACATCTCCATCAAGGCTCTGCACAAACATCCTCATCCATATGTCCTTAGCTTCAATATTCTGGTTATCAGCATAACTGAGAAAGGCTTCCCAGTGCTCTTCAGCTGTAGTTTCACCCTGTCCATTAAACCTAGGCAGGTATTTCTGATAATCACCTCCAGGAAGAGCATTCAAAGGGTGAGGAAAAACTAATGGTGCATACCTGGCTGCAACCATTCGGTCCATCATATCTATAGGCTGATTTTGGGCTGCCATTTTAAGGTTGCCTAACTTTGGTGATGGAGAGATTTGACTGGAACTTGGGTGAAAAGGTGTTTTACCAAATTTCAAATGAAATAGATGAATTTTACCAGGAGATATTTTTTTTGCCTTTCTGAAGGATTGAGGATCAGTGAAAAGTTGAAATTTACTGACAGGAATTATAGGCTTTAACCAAGGTGAAGTTTCTTCTTCTTTTCTCAAAACAGATAAAGGTGATCAACCATCCAACTGATCAAGGTCACATAGGTCTGGTAATGACTAAGACCTTCTAATCTTCCTTGTTGTTTTCAAACTCTGTTTTGGGTCTGAAACACCCAACTGCAAATGTGAAATAGGTCTGTTTCTAGTTACAATTCCCCTATTAGCCACTGTGACAAACTGGTGAAAAGTAATCTTTTAATATTTGTTGGTTTAAGTTCACCTCTTAAAACCAGTGAAATTATAAGTATCCCAGGGAAAAATATGTTTTCAACTTCGTTCCCCGGCAATGGCGCCAAATATGTTTATGCCATAAATTGTTCCCAGACTACAAGAGAACAAGCCAACACAATCTCAAATATCTCAATAAAACAAAATAGGGTTATTAGGGTTTTCAAGGTTTTTTGGTTGAGAAGTTTGATGACAAGAGGGAATGCATTCATAAATCCCAATAAACACTAAATCATAAGCATAGAAAAACTGAGATGCATAACATAATAACCATTATCCAACAGAAAACAACACTGAGGTTTATCCACAAATGGCAAGCACTAGAAGTATAAAAACTTTAAACCAGCAATTAAATTACCAACTGAGTAGCTAAAACAAGCTATAAATGAAGCCAGAGAACAAACTGAAGGGTAAATAGAGCATATATTTCATAATCAGTGTTTCAAATACACATAAGAGTCATTTACTTAGCTTATGAACAAGTCTGAAGACCTCCTCTTGCCAGCCAAAAAAATTGAACCAACAGTCCTCTTTGTGACATACATTAATACTATCCTTCAAAATTGGTTAAGGACTAAACCCTAACTGCTTTTCAGCCTACTCATCGAAATAGTTTTATCTAAATAATAATTACAAAAATTAAATAACCTTCAAAACATAACTAATAACTGATTGTGTTAACAAGCTTTACAGATCTTTAGCTGCTTAAGGTAACAAGGCTATCCCTTCTAGGGATTGGGATTTTCTTCTAGCCCTCAGTTGATCTGCTTCCATATCTGCCATCTTTCTAGTGAGTTATTCATTTTGCTGCTGCAGATCCTTGATGGTTTGTTTCAACATTGTAAATTGACCTTCTGTATTCCTCTTCCTTTTGAATGCCTCTGTTGAAACTGCAATCAGCTCTTGATAGTGGCTATTCACCTCATCCAGATCCTCTCAGAGTCTTCTATTTTCCATGACGAAGCCATCATTTGTCTCCTGCATATATTCCACCTGATACTTATATTGTTTTACACTTCTCTGTAAATTCTCTTTTTCTGAATCAAAGGCTTTGTTTCCGGTTGTGGTTTGCATCTCATTTGGAAGCCATGGAATGTTTAATCTCTTATAAATTTCCTCATATTTCGGCAACAATTCTATAGGAGTTTCAGGAAAACTTAGGTTTTTTTCAGTCTCAGCTTCACATGGAACCTTTTCCTCAACCATCACCTTCTTTTTTGAGTGAGAAGCCTTTATCTCACCTTCCTATTGTTCCTGCAACATTTGACTTCGTACTTCTAGAAATATATCAGACAGTTTAGTATCAGTAAGGACAGACTCTCTTTCTGATTCCATTGGCCTTTTACCTTTACTGTCACCCTCATTCAATTTTTCATCGGATGAGGAATCATCTATCACCGTCACTCTTTATTTGTTCAATTTAGGGTTCGGCAACTTCTTCATATTCAGTTTGAGCTTGTTTCTAGGTCTGGTTTTTGGTCTCCACACAGGAGCAATCTCCCCCAACATTTTGAAATTTTTACCCTGATGGGTAACTAAGCAAAATTCAACAACTTTTATTTTCTTTCTCTTTGGTAATGCTATCTCATCACCCTGGCTGTGAAATTCCTTTTTAGTACAAACCCTGGTTGCATCAATAACAAGGAGTTTACCATCCTCAAACATGCATTTCTCATCTTCAGACAGAACTGCGATTGGACTTTGTCTTTGAACTTCAATATCTTCTTTCTCGTCTGAAATTTTCTCTATAGGTACAATATTTTCAGCAACAATTGTCTCTGCTGGTACATCATTTTCAACAGGCTCGGTCTCCTTATTATCAGACTATAAATCTTTGCTCTCAATGTCATTAAGGTGCTGTTTAGATTCAAAATCTTCATTTGCATGATCTAAAACTTCCTCGAATTTAATCCTGTCTTCATCTTTGACCTTTACCTTTTGCCTCAGCTTTCTGATCAAGGCCTATCCTTTATCAGCTTGTCTTCTGTGAGACTGTCCTTCTTGACCATTTTGAAAACCTGACCAAAAAAGGAAATACTCCCAAGTCTTTCCCCTACTCTACAAAACAGTGTTTATAATGAGTTTGATAAGTCCATGGTGGAAAATGTATTGTGTAGTATTATTTTGGTGCTCCTTAATTCTGCAAGACATCTTCTGCAGGCTCTTTAAAAAGAAGAAGGGCAGGTTCATCTTGGACTCATTACTGAGATGCTGAAGAAATCTGAAGTGGTATTTGAAAACGAAGGCATATCTTCCTTCATAGGTAATATAACTCTCTAAAAATTTAATGGGTTCTATCCATTCAAGCTTGAATTTATGAATGGGTACACCTTTACCCCAATCTGCAACTACACCAGGTAGTAAGTACTTTTGTGCATTGAAGTTGAATGGCGCCTTCTTAAACCATAATTCTCCCTTATTCTTGATGCCTGTTGCCTCAGCTACCAACTCCTTGGTCAATTTGAATTGCAAAGTATCAAAAGAAACAATGTCTTTATCATAGCACTTGGAAAACTTATGGGAGACCTCTGCATGATATCCATCAATATTTTTGAAAAATGTCAACCATCCTGCATTTGCAAATAGCTCTGCACATTCTGGAAATTTATTTATCCAACTTAGGTCAGTGGGCTCAGCTCTATTTGTTTTTCCACTTTTCTTCATTTTCACTATGGTTTACAACACTTGTCAATTATTCCATAGTCTAATTATCTTCAAATCATCATAGTATACCCTATCACACAGGTCAGGAAATCTTCTGTACCAAATTTCAACAGTATGACCTAATCACAAAATTCAGGGACCTCCAACAGTTCTGCTCTGAATTTTACTATTTTAAACGATGAATACTTGGATGTATTTGTTAATATTTCATCATTCATAGTATATTAGGTGAGAAAAATCATATCCTTCCTTCGAATTTTGACATTATGGATTTTACCAGAAAACCCCAAATTAAACAAACCCTAGAAAATGCCCCATGGGGTACCTGCTCAGAAGATCAATACAAGCGCTGGAATTCGATCTCTTCAAGGGTTAGGTGTCGAATTTCACATTCCATCTTTCTCTAACTATCCATATCATTTCAAACTATCGCTGCTGGAAAGCCCTAATTCCTCATTTAGTAGTAAAAACTCTGATTTCTCAGCAGTATCTTCTCACCGTGACTTTCATTACCTTCATCTCCTTCACATCAAGAACATATTCCTGAAAACTCTGCCTCATTCAACTTACTGTCATCATTCACCCTGCGTTGCATGCAGTCACCACGATCTACCTCACATGATGATCCTCCACCTGTTTCAATGAGAAACTATGCAAGACACGTATCAAAGGTAGCAAATGATGTGATTAACACCTCAAGGACAAGACACCCGAAAAAATTGGACTGAAAAATGATGATTTTGGCATTCGCTACTTTCTTGTAGCACTCTAGTGTATTAATTTCGCTCTTGCGCTACAAGAAAGTCCAAACGCATAATTTCACATCATTAGGTCACTAATAAGGTTTAATACTTGGTTTATATGCTTAATCTCGACCTTAGTGTCATTTATGAAACTATTTAATCCATATATACCTTGTAGAACCCTTCAAGAATGAACTCTAAGCAAAATTTATAAAAGTAGGCTTTAAAAATAAGAAAATTCAAAATGATGAAAACTTAAAGCTTGAACTGAAAATTAACCTTTATAAACAAAATTTCTTAGAAGCAAAAATACTAGCAAGGTTCAAAAACATAAATAAAAGTATAAAGCTAAGGAAGACAAAATCATGACCTAACATGTATCAATTGGCTACTCATCATCCTCACTTTCATCATTGAGTATACTTTCTTAATGTTTAAACTTCTTTGTTTTTAAATCATCTACCTTAACATCATAACTCTCTATAATCTTATGTAATATAAGATTATAGAATATGTATGCTTTCTTGGTAGAAGCATATCCAAGGAAGATACCTTCATCAGATCTCGCACCAAATTTTCCAAGATATTCATTGAATCTTTTGATGTAACATTTACTGCCAAAAACCTTGAAGTACTTTACAGAAGGAACTCTCCCAAATCATAACTCATAAGGAGTCTTGTTACTATTTTTCCTGAGTTTTCCTTTATTCAAAATGTGCACTGTTGTGCTTACAGCTTCTCTCCAATACCCATCAGACAACTTTTCTTCATTGAGCATAGTTATTGCATCCTCCTTGACTGTTCGATTGTTTCTCTCAGCAATCCCATTTTTCTAAGGTGTTCTAGCAACTGAGAATTGTCTCTTAATTCCATGATTTTCACAGAAGAGATCAAACTCTTTTGAGGTGAACTCACCACCATTTTCTGATCTAAGACATTTGATTTTTGCCTCTATTTCATTTTCAAGAATATTTTTAAAAACTTTGAACTTGTTAAATGCTTCTGATTTTTCCTTGAGAAAAAATACCCAAGCCATTCTAGTAAAATCATCAATGAATAGCATAAAATAGGACTCTCCTTGCAAAATTTTGGTTTTTGTAGGTCCGCAAAGGTCAGTTTGAACCATCTCTAAAGGTTTTGAGGTTGAATATTCTTTTTTCCTAAACCTTATTCTAGTTTGTTTCCCTAGTTGACAATGTCTACATATGGTATTTGAAGGTTTTGTAATTTTTTGCAAGTTTCTTACCGCCCCAAGGTTACTGACTTTTACTAAATTGTCAAAGTTAATGTGTCCCAACCTCCTATTCCATAGCCAACTTTCATCCACTAAATTCATATGGCATTCCTCATCCAATTTTGTATTTAGTATGTATACGTTCTCAGGAGTTCTAGATGTAGTACCAACCAATTTTCCAGAGTCATTTCTCCTAATCTCACATTTCTTGGAATCAAAGATACAAATGTGTCCCTGATCACATGTTTGGCTAACACTTAGTAAGCTAGGTTTCATCTTTCCAACCAACAATACATTCTTGGCTTTGGCCTTTCCCACATTCACAGTGTCTTTCCCAAGAATGTTACATGAAGCATTGTCACCAAATGTAACTCTCCCCTTATGTTTCTTTAAGTTCAAAAACTTGTTCTTATCTCTTGTCATGTTCTTTGAACATCCACTGTCAACATACCAGGGATCTCCTTTATCTTGGAATTTTAAGGCAATAAGACATTTCTCTTCTAATGTCTTCTCTCTCCAAAGCTTCTTTTTCTCTTTAATGTCCTTTGGCCTTTCTGAGATATCCATTAATCTATAGTTTCTTGATTTATGCCCATATTTATGATAGTTGAAGCATTCTAAATATTTTTCTTGTAGAGGTGTAAATGATTTATAATTTATGCTCTTTGCTTGACTAACTGTTTGATTGTTTTTGAAGTTATAATTTTTACTGTTCAATCTTTTCTTCTCATATGCTCTACAATTCACAGTTTTGTGTCCAAAGTTGAAGCATGCAAAATAGTATCCAAGGAAAATATAAGGATATCTATTTTGATCAATCTTCTTTGGAGTTGTCTTGAGTTCCTTCTTGATGGGTAGAAGTAGTCTTCTACAGTTATGAGCATTCTTTATCTTTTCTTCTTCTTCCTTCTTGACTGTACTTCGAAGAGTTGCTGCATAAGATTTTGGTCCAACTTGATTTTCCCTTTTAAAATAACCTAATCCATTTTTGTTACTAGGATTTCTTTGTGTAGTTATAATTTCATCTAATATTTTAGAACTATTTTCATATTTTTTTTGAACAAATTTTGTATCAAGTTCTTTCCTTAAGTGAATTAATTATGCTTCCATTTTTTCAAAAATTAATTGCTTTTCTCTAAGAGATTCCTCTAGCTTCTCTTCTATCCTATTTGCTTGAATTTTATGTTTCAGACTGCTCATGATTTTCTTGATCTCCTTTTCTTTTTGTTCATGCTCTTCCTGTTGTTCAACTATAACCCTTTTCAACTGTCTATATTTATTTTTGTATCTTTTCATTCCATTCAAAGCACTGAATAGTTCTTTTTCCGTGTTAACCTCTGTTTCATCTTCTGACTCTTTTTCATGCTTACTTTCTTCTGGATTACTAGATTCTTCAATACCTAGAAAGAGGACCTCATCATCACTGTCACTTGCCTTAGATGAACTGTTGTCTTCTTCTTCTTCTTTTTAATAGTAGTTATTTTTGTAATTTTTCTTATAGTCGAATTTTCCTTTTTTCTTGTATTGTTTACTCTTGTCATCTTCATGCTCGGAGTCTTTCTTGGGATAAGGACACTTGGATTGAAAGTGCCCAATTTCACCACAATTAAAACATTTGAAGGGAAGCTTGCCTTTATACTTTCCTGACCCCTTCTGAAGTTTCTTTATAAAATTGGCTTCTTCCACATCATGTTCTTCATTGTGGTCGATCTGAGTGTTTTGCTTTTGATTCTTTATTTTCTTGGTCACTTTGAAGGCTACTTCTCCTTTTGAAGTATTATTTTTTCCCGTTCTCATCTCATATGCAATGAGAATTCCATGTAGTTGATCCATTGTCAAGAGATCAAGATCATCTTGTTCCTCTAAGGTGGATATTTTTGAGTCATATTTCATGGGAAGCATCCTTAGCACCTTTCTAACCACTTCTTTTTCTTTTAATTTTCCTCCAAGACCTCTAATGGAATTGAATACCTCATCTATTCTTAGAAAGTATTCCCCTACATTCTCTTCCTCCTTCATTTTAAGACTCTCAAACTGCCCCCTATATGTCTGAAGCTTGGATTCTTGACTTTAGATTCATCTTCATAGATAATATTTAACTTATCCTAGGCTTGCTTGGCAATCTTGCATCTCATAACTTTTGTTAAAACAATGTTTGTCAATCCACTCAAGATTGCATTTAGGACTTTGGCATTAATCTCATATTCGCTTAGTTCCTTTGGATCTATAGGTACTTGGTATTCTATATTATACACCTCTTGAGTTGTTTCCCACACCTTCCATCCAAGGGACATCAGATGACACCTCATCCTCACACTCGAGTATGCATAATTTTCTCCTGTAAAGAGTGGGGCTTTGTTAGTGGCTAACCCATTTTGTCGATCCATAGTGGTCTTTAAATAAGATCTTCCTTCCAGTGGTTAAACCGCAGTGAAGGAACTTGGCTATGATACCAATTGTTAGAATATTGGTCAATACTGAGGGAGGGGGGGTGAATCAGTATTGTTAATTTTTACCTTTTACCACTTATTTAAAACTTTAACCAAAGCATGGAATCAACAAGATACACAAAACACATAACAACAAGAACAAATAGAACACAATTTTAAAATGGAATCCTAATAGGGTAAACCACCAAATCGTTGTATACTACAAAATTGTATTTACAAGTTCCAATAGAATTCGATCGGCATCAACCAATCAGGATACACCCACACCCTTGATTCACCAGCACCAACTAGTAGGAGGCTAAGACCCCCTGTTTAGTCAGTTACAATTGACAAGGAAGCAACAACTCTCTTTTGCAGGCACTGACCTGCCCTAGCACCGCCCTACCGCCCTTAAGATATTAAGTCTCCATAAGCTTCTAGGACTGTATCTCTTCCTTTGGCCTTACTTCTTCTTCAAGTACTGAGATGAAGAATTGAGAGACACTTTCAAATGACGTTTGTTTTCAAAATATATACTTCTCCAAAGGTCATGTGTATTTTTTTGAAACAATACACCTTTTTAAAATAATACACCTCCAAAAATAATGATATTAAAATAAAAATCATTTTTTATTTTTATTTTTAATATATAACCATATATATTATTGTTTTAATCAACCCTTAAAAAAATGACTATATATTAAAATCATTTTTATTATTAAAACTAAACACATTTTTTATTTAATTAATTAAAACTTTATGTTTTATGAATTCGCATTTAACCTTCATGTTCACAAATGCTTTAGCCATGTCTGATGACTCCTATGCCACATCGATGCAATGTCTTCTACCATCTCAACTTCATGGTCTGCCATGTTCGCAACACCTCCCTACCACATCATTATCCTCGTCAATGATGGAATTTGTGACGTGTACCAAAAGGTAGGGGGCCTGATAGGTCGTCCCGAGCTCCAAGCTGGTGATATTCTCATGGATTCCAAACACCCAGATCCCCCACCATAGCTTTGCACTATGTGTCGATATATATGTGAAAGGTTGGGGTATATAAACCCATTAAACTTTATTTGCACAACAAATGTGGGATAAATCCCATTGTGAAACTCGATCTTTGCCATCCATTCTTTCAATCAACAGCTGCTGAGTCTCCTCCTTTAAAGACTCTTTTGTTAGTGAATTTTATCAGCTTGAATTGTCTCTACCTTTTCCTATGAGCGATACAAAGCTTTCAACCCCATGCACGCTTCACCATACTCTTCAAAATCAATTTTGAAGTTCAAAGCATAGCAAATTTCTAGTTCGTCCATAAGCAGTCGTCATTCAGGCAGAGGAGATGTCATTCTTTGGATTCACAAGCATAATAGGGTTTCCACCATGTCACAGTTTCACACAGCTCTAAATGTGGTAGATTATGGAGCCATACATGAACACAGGCACCATGTACAGTCGTTCTAGTATTAATTGTTACACATATCTCTTCACAATAAATAAGAAACACATCATTACACACATTGTTCAATGCACCAGTCGCAGTGATCTCCAAGCAATATTCACACGAGTTGAGGCCTCAAGTCACATAGTCTTCAAATCGTATTATCAAGGTATTCTTCATATTCTTTTAAAATCAGTGAA
Organism: Pseudotsuga menziesii; assembly: GCA_001517045.1. Lineage (NCBI taxonomy): Eukaryota > Viridiplantae > Streptophyta > Pinopsida > Pinales > Pinaceae > Pseudotsuga > Pseudotsuga menziesii. Next base: position 481,974 of record LPNX011121701.1, read on the forward strand.
CCTTTATCCATGCATTCGAAACCTCCACCATCTTGACCCTTAAATAAGATTTCTTGACATAGAATGGACTTTCCATAAACACAATAATAAAATTCATGAAATCATCCAACACAACACCATCTAAATCTCTTTGAACCCGAGAGGTAATGAGTAAAAGATCATTTGCATCATCCACAAAGTGTTCTGGCATGTAGGGAAATTCCACTGGACATTCAATAGGCAGAGGCATTCTAAATCCATCAACAATTTTAATTAGCAATGTCAACACTAGCCTATAGAAATGCAAATCTTCTTGAAGAAGTGGCATGTCTTGAGCCTCATAGAAAAGTCTTTGAGAAAACCTATCAATTTTTGTCTTTACATTATGATTGCAAGCACCCTTCTTTTAGACAGTGTCTCCTAGTTTCACCACTTGCTCTGACAGAGCTTTCAACCTCATCCATGGTTGTGTCAACAAGCACATGCATCTCATCTTATTTTTCCATCAATGATCATCACTAGGATGTGTCTATCCAAAATTATTAGTTCACCAAATATCCATCATCTCATATATTGACATCAATGCCAATAATGCCATCTTCCATATTGCCAACAATCAGGTCTTGAGATTGTTACATAAAGAAAAATACCAATCACTGATCTGTAGTGTTTTGGATCTACTTCCTTGGACTCAAATTCCTTTCTTAGTTTGCATCTAGTTGTCATAGGTGTACAAACAAGTTTGAAATCTTCAAACTAGAATTTTTTCAGCATATCTTTAACATATTTGGACTGATGGATAAATATTCCCTTTTTGGATTGAACTATTTTAAATACTAAAAAGAAATTCAATTCACCAAGCAAGGACATTTCAAATTCTTTCTGCATCCTACTAGCAAAGTCTTTACGCAGTTTTTCATCATCACTCCCAAATATGATATCATTAACATATACTTCCACAATAATCATGTAATCACATAAGTGCATATTTTTAACCTTGATTTGACCAACTTTGAATAAGGGCAAAAACAGCTTCAAATCTCATAAAAATAGGTGTCCATCCTTATCTCTCAAATAGGTATCTAAATCTACTTTAAAATTTCAATTCCGAGAAAGTCGACAAAAGTGCATATTTTCAACCTTAGCTTGACCAACATTGAATGCGGTCCAAAACACTTGAAAATATCATAAAAATAGGTGTCCATGTTTATCTCTCAAATTGGTACCAAAATCCAGTTTCAAAACTTAATTCCGAGAAAGTTAACAAAAGTGCATCTTTTCAACCTTTGTTTGGCCAAGCTTGAATGAGGGCCAAATTAACTCTAAATCTCATAAAAGGTGGTGTCCATGCTTATCTCTCAAATGGGTATCTAAATCTACTTTAAAATTTCAATTCTGAGAAAGTCAAAAAAGTGCATATTTTCAACCTTGGTTTGACCAACTTTTACACGGGCCAAAATAGCTCCAAATCTCATAAAAATAGGCATCCATGATTATCTCTCAAATGGGTACCTAAATCCCATTTCACAACTCAATTCCAAGAAAGTCGACAAATGTCTGTATTTTCAACCTTGCTTTGGCCAACCTTGAACGAGGGCCAAACAACTCCAAATCTCAAAAAAATAGCTATCCATGCTTATCTCTCAAACTGATACCTAAATCCACTTTCAAAACTCAATTCCAATAAAGTCGACAAAAGTGCATCTTTTCAACCTCAGTTTGACCAACCTTGAATGAGTGCCAAAATAGCTCCAAATCTCATAAAAATAGGTGTCTATGTTTATCTCTCAAATGGGTATCTAAATCTACTTTAAAATTTCAATTCCAAGAAAGTGAAAAAAGTGCATAATTTCAACCTTGGCTTGACAAACCTTGAACAAGGGCAAAAACAGCTCCAAATCTCATAAAAATAAGTGTCCAAACTTACCTCTCAAATGGATATATAAATCCACTTTCAAAACACAATTCCGAGAAAGTCGACAAAAACGCATATTTTAAACCTTGGTTTGACCAACTTTGAACAAGGGCCAAAATAGCTCCAAATATCATAAAAATAGGCGTCCATCCTTATCTCTGAAATGGGTACCTAAATCCACTTTCACAACTCAATTCAGAGAAAGTCGACAAAAGTGCATATTTTCACCCTTTGTTTGAACAACCTTGAATGAGGACCAAAATAGCTCCAAATCTTATAAAAGTAGGTGTCCATGCTTATCTCTCAAATGGTTATCTAAATCTACCTTAAAATTTCAATTCTGAGAAAGTCGACAAAAGTGCATAATTTCAACCTCGTTTTGACCAACCTTGAATGAGGCCAAAATAGCTCCAAATATCATAAAAATAGGTGTCCATGCTTACCTCTCAAATGGGTACCTAAATCCACTTTCAAAATCCAATTTCAAGAAAGTCAACAAAATTGCATCTTTTCAACCTTGGTTTGATGAACCTTTAACAAGGGTCAAAATAACGCCAAATCTCATAAAAATAGGTGTCCATGCTTATCTCATAAAATAACGCCAAATTTTATGAAAATAGGTACCAAATCGCATAAAAATGGGTGTCCATGTTTATCTCTCAAATGGGTACCTATTTTTATAGCTCTGTCCATGCTTATTTCTAAAATGGGTATCTATTTTTATAGCTCCAAATCTCATAAAAATAGGTGTCCATGCTTATCTCTAAAGTGGGTACCTAATTTTATAGCTTCAAATCTCATAAAAAAAGGTTTCCAGTCTTATCTCTCAAATGGGTACCTATTTTTATACCTCCAAACCTCATAAAAATAGGTGCCCATGCTTATCTCTCAAATGGGTGCTTATTTTTATAGGCTCCAAATCTCATAAAAATAGGTCTCCATGCTTATCTCTCAAATGCGTACCTATTTGTATACCTACAAATCTCACAAAAATAGGTGTCCATGCTTATCTATAAAGTGGGTACCTAATTTTATAGCTCCAAATCTCATAAAAAAAGGTTTCTAGGCTTATCTCTCAAATGGGTACCTATTTTTATACCTCCAAATCTCATAAAAATAGGTGTCCATGCTTATCTCTCAAATGGGTGCTTATTTTTATAGGCTCTAAATCTCATAAAAATAGGTCTCCATGCTTATCTCTCATATGCGTACCTATTTTTATACCTGCAAATCTCATAAAAATAGGTGTCCATGCTTATCTCTCAAGTGGAAACCTATTTTTATACCTCCAAAACTCATAAAAATAAGTGTCCATGTTTTTCTTTCAAATGGGTACCTATTTTTATAGCTCAAAATCTCATAAAATTAGCTGTACATGCTTATCTCTGAAATGGGTGCCTATTTTTATACCTCAAAATATCAAAAAAATAGGTGTCCATGCTTATGTTTGAAATGGATGTCCATGCTTATCTCTCAAATGGGTACCTATTTTTATGGCTCCAAATCTCATAAAAATAGGTGTCCATGCTTATATCTAAAATGGGTACATGTTTTTATAGCTCCAAATCTCATAAAAATAGGTGTTTATGCTTATCTCTCAAATGGGTACCTATTTTTATAACTCTAAATCTCATCAAATAGGCGTCCATGTTTATCTCTCAAATAGGTACCTGCTTTTATAGGTCCAATTCTCATAAAAATAGCTGTCCATGCTTATCTCTCAAATGGTTACCTATTTTTATAGCTCCAAATATCATAAAAATAGGTTTCCATGCTTATCTGTCAAATGGGTACCTATTTTTATAAGTCCAAATCTCATAAAAATAGGTGTACATGCTTATCTCTCAAATGGTTACCTATTTTAATAGCTCCAAATATCATAAAAATAGGTGTCTATTCTTATCTCTAAATTGGGTACCTATTTTTATAGCACCAAATCTCATTAAAATAGGTGTCCATGCTTATCTCTAAAATGGGTACCTATTTTTATAGCTCCAAATCTCATAAAAATAGGTACCCATGCTTATCTCTCAAATGGGTGCCTATTTTTATAGCTCCAAAACTCATAAAAATAGGTGTCCATGCTTATCTATAAAATGGGTACCTATTTGTATAGCTCCAAATCTCATAAAAATAGGTGTCCATGCTTAACTCTCAAATGGGTACCTATTTTTATAGCTCCAAATATCATAAATGAGTACCTATTTTTATATCTCCAAATCTCATAAAAATAGGTGCCCATGCTTATCTCTCAAATGGGTACCTATTTTTATAGCTCCAAATTTCATAAAAATAGCTGCTAGACTTCCGCTTTCTGCCTTCTGGAATTCGGGTAGCAGAAATGTGACATTTCCCAAGGTATTTTTTGGTTCTATGCCTTCCACTTTCTTCCTTCTAGACTTCGGGTAGCAGAAATGTGATATTTACCAAGGTATTTTTGTGGTCCTCCACCTTCTGGTTTCCAGACTTCTGTATCTACACTTCGGAATGCGGATGTTAGAAACTTAATGTTTCTAAGACTTCGATTATCTTTCTTCTGCTTTCTTGACTTCCGTATCTGCACTTCGGAATGCAGAAGTCAGAAAATCAATGTTTCCAAGAATTCAATTATTTTCCTTTCACTTTCCAGACTTCCATATCCATACTTCAGAATGTGGATGTCAGAAACTCAATGTTTCCAAGAATTCGATTATCTGCCTTTCACTTTCTATCTCAACCGTTGATCAGTTTTAGCGGATCACTTCTCAACCGTTGGATCTTGGATATTTTCTGAACATCAACCTTTTCGCCTATCTGATGCGGAATTGATCCTCAACCATCGGATCTTGTGAGGGAATTCTTCCTGGTCATTTACTTTTGAACTAATGCGGAACTTTAATCCTACACATGATTTCCTTGTGGAACTTAGCTATAGTTGTAGATTTAACTTTTTAAACCCTCAATATACTTGAATCCTAGCTGTCGATCCTTGATTGACCCCTCTACATGACTCTTTTGTTTTCAAACCACTGGCTCTTTCATGTTCAACACGAAGGATTTAATCTTTGTAGGCTTCTTTAATTGCGATCAATGCCAACCTATATTTCCATGTTCCCAACAATCTCCCCCTTTGGCATTGATGGCGACACCTACACCTTCTCACCCTTTGACACCAATGACAAAGGATAACCTTCCTTCGAGCTCCATTATTGGGTCCAGATTTTTACTCCCCATGAGTATGAGACACCTTGATTTACTCCCCTTTTCTCATCAAAGGGATAAATGACTCCCCCTAACTTTGATCACTATATTTTGAGAGACTAGTTTGGAAGAGAAACCATACCTAGTCTTTGTCTGAGATATTCAAATACATCTCTTTTTAAGGGTTTAGTGAAGATGTCTGCAATCTGTTCTTGAGTTGGGATATATTCCAATTTGATGGTTTTCTTTTCATCCTAATCTCTTATACAGTGATATTTTATTGGAATGTGTTTTTCTTAGTAGTGTTGGACAGGATTCTTGGAGAGACTTATAGCACTAGTGTTATCACAGTATATAATAGACGGCTCTTCAAACACTACTTTGATGTCTTGTAGAGTTTGTTTCATCCATTCCACTTGTGTGCAACATTCTTCTACTGCAATATACTCGGCTTCAGTAGTAGACAGAGAAATTGAGCTTTGTTTATTGCTTGTCCAGGATACCAATGATTCTCCTAAGAAAAATACTCCTCCACTTGTACTCATTCTGTCATCTACACAACCTCCCCAATCTGCATATGAGTAGTATTTTATAGAAAATGAATTCTTGCTAGGATACCACAATCCAAGATCTATAGTCCCTTTCAAATACCTAAAATTTATTTTCACAACATGAACATGGCTTTGTTTTGGTCCATCTTGAAATCTAGCTACCATACCAGAAACTTGCTTGACATCAAATCAAACTCCCTATCATTGATATGTAGTGTTTTGGATCTACTTACTTGGACTCAACTCCCTTTCTTAGTTTGCATACAGTCAGCATAGGTGTACAAACAGGTTTGTGATCTTCAAACTGGAATATTTTCATGATATCTTTAACATATTTGGTGATGGATAAGTATTCTCTTTTTGGATAGAACTATTTGAAATCCTAAAAATAAATTCAGTTCACCAAGAAAGGACATTTCAAATTCTTGCTACCTCCTACTAACAAATCCTTTACTCATTTTTTCATCATCACTCCCAAGTATGATATCGTCAACATATACTTCCACAATAATCATGTAATCATGTAATCACAAAAGTGCATATTTTCAACCTTGGTTTGAACAACATTGAATGAGGGCCAAAATAGCTCCAAATCTCATAAAAATAGGTGTCCATGATTATCTCTCAAATGGGTATCTAAATCTACTTTAAAATTTCAATTCCGAGAAAGTTGACAAAAGTGCATATTTTCAACCTTGGTTTGACCAACATTGAATAAGGGCCAAAACCCCTGAAAATATCATAAAAACAAACGTCCATGTTTATCTCTCAATTGGGTACCAAATCTAGTTTCAAAACCCAATTCTGAGAAAGTTAACAAAAGTGCATATTTTCAACCTTTGTTTTACCAACCTTGAACGAGGGCCAAATTAGCTCTAAATATCATAAAAATAGGTGTCCATGCTTATCTCTCAAATGGGTATCTAAATCTACTTTAAAATTTCAATTCCGAGAAAGTAAAAAAAGTGCATATTTTCAATCTCGGTTTCACCAACTTTTAATGAGGGCCAAAATAGCTCCAAATCTCATAAAAATAGGCATCCATGATTATCTCTCAAATGGGTACCTAAATCCCATTTCACAACTCAATTCCAAGAAAGGTGACAAATGTGCATATTTTCAACCTTACTTTGGTCAACCTTGAACGAGGGTCAAACAACTCCAAATCTCATAAAAATAGATGTCCATGCTTATCTCTCAAACAGGAACCTAATCCACTTTGAAAACTCAATTCCGAGAAAGTCAACAAAAGTGCATCTTTTCAATCTTGGTTTGACCAACCTTGAACGAGGGCCAAACTAACTCCAAATGTCATAAAAATATGTGTCTATGTTTATCTCTCAAATGGGTATCTATATCTACTTCAAAATTTCAATTCTAAGAAAGTGAACAAAATTGCATATTTTCAACCTTGGTTTGACAAACCTTGAACTAGGGCCAAAACAGCTCCAAATCTCATAAAAATAAGTATCCATGCTTATCTCTCAAATGGGTACATAAATCCACTTTCAAAACATAATTCAGAGAAAGTCAACAAAAGCGCATATTTTAAACCTTGGTTTGACCAACTTTAAACGAGGGCTAAAATATCTCCAAATACCATAAAAATAGGTGTCCATCCTTATCTTTGAAATGGGTACCTAAATCCACTTTCACAACTCAATTCCAAGAAATTCGACAAAAGTGCATATTTTCAAACTTTGTTTGAACAATCTTGAACGAGGGCCAATATAGCTCCAAATCTTATAAAAGTAGGTGTGCATGCTTATCTCTCAAATAAGTATCTAAATCTACCTTAAAATTTCAATTATGAGAAAGTTGACAAAAGTGCATATTTTCAACCTTGGTTTGACCAACCTTGAATGAGGGCCAAAATAGCCCCAAATATCATAAAAAACAAGTGTCCATGCTTATCTCTCAAATGGGTACCTAAATCCACTTTCAAAACTCAATTTCAAGAAAGTCAACAAAATTGCATCTTTTCAACCTTGGTTTGATGAACCTTTAACAAGGGTCAAAATAACACCAAATCTCATAAAAATAGGTGTCCATGCTTATCTCATAAAAATAACGCCAAATCTTATAAAAATAGGTACAAATCTCATAAAAATAGGTGTCCATGTTTATCTCTCAAATGGGTACCTATTTTTATAGCTCTATCCATGCTTATCTCTAAAATGGGCACCTATTTTTATAGCTCCAAATATCCTAAAAATAGGTGTCCCTGCTTATCTCTAAAACGGGTACCTATTTTTATAGCTCCAAATCTCATAAAAATAGGTTTCCAGGGTTATCTCTCAAATGGGTACCTATTTTTATACCTCCAAATCTCATAAATATAGGTGTCCATGCTCAAATGGGTGCCTGTTTTTATAGGCTCCAAATCTCATAAAAATAGGTCTGCATGCTTATCTCTCAAATGGGTACCTATTTTTATACCTGTAAATCTCATACAAATAGGTGTCTATGCTTATCTCTCAAGTGGGTACCTATTTTTATAGCTCCAAAACTCATAAAAATAAGTGTCCATGTTTTTCTGTCAAATGGGTACCTATTTTTATAGCTCGAAATCTCATAAAAATAGGTGTACATGCTTATTTCTCAAATGCGTATGTATTTTTATACCTCCAAATATCATAAAAATAGGTTTCCATGCATATGTCTGAAATAAAAATCCATGCTTATCTCTCAAATGGGTACCTATTTTTATAGTTCCATATCTCATAAAAATAGGTGTCCATCCTTATCTCTAAAATGGGTACCTATTTTTATAGCTCCAAATCTCATGAAAATAGGCATCCATGCTTATCTCTCAAATGGGTACCTATTTTTATAGGTCCAAATCTCATGAAAATGGGTGTGCATGCTTATCTATAAAACGGTTACCTATTTTTATAGCTCCAATTATCATAAAAGTAGGTGTCCATGCTTATCTCTCAAATGGGTGCCTATTTTTATAGCTCCAAATCTCATAAAAATAGGTGTCCATGCTTCTCTCTCAAATAGACACCTATTTTTATAACTCCAAATCTCATAAAAATAGGTACCCATGCTTATCTCTAAATTGGGTACCTATTTTTATAGCTCTAAATCTCATAAAAATAGCTGTCCATGCTTATCTCTAAAATGGGTACCTATTTTTATGGCTTCAAATCTCAAAAAAAATAGGTACCCATGCTTATCTCTCAAATGGGTACATATGTTTATAGCTCCAAAACTCATAAAAATAGGTGTCCATGCTTATCTCTAAAATGGGTACCTATTTTTATAACTCCAAATATCATAAAAATATGTGTCCTTGCTTATCTCTCAAATGGGTACCTATTTTTATAGCTCCAAATCTCATAAATGGGTAGCTATTTTTATATCTCCAAATGTCATAAAAATAGGTGTCCATGCTTATCTCTCAAATGGGTGCCTATTTTTATAGCTCCAAATCTCATAAAAATAGGTGGTTGACTTCTGCTTTCTGCCTTTTGGAATTCGGGTAGAGGAAATATGACATTTCCCAAGGTATTTTCGTGGTTCTCTTCCTTCCACTTTACGCCTTCTAGACTTCAGGTAGGAAAAATGTGATATTTCCGAAGGTATGTTCATGGTCCTCCACCTTCTACTTTCCATACTTTCGTATCCGCATTTCGGAATGCGGATGTCGGAAACTCAATGTTTCCAATACTTTAATTATCTTCCTTCCGATTTCTGGATTTCCGTATCCGCACTTCGGAATGCAGAAGTCAGAAACTCAATGTTTCCAAGAATTCAATTATCTGCCTTCCACCTTTCGAACTTCTGTAGCCATACTTTGGAATGCGGAAGTCAAAAACTCAATGTTTCCAAGACTCCGATTAGCTGGCTTTCAATTTCTATCTCAATCGTTGATCTGTTTTAGCGGATCACTTCTTTGCCATTGGATCTTGGATATTTGGTCAAATTACACCTTTTCGCCTATCTGATGCGGAATTGATCCTCAACCGTCGGATATTGATTCTTGTGCAGGAATGATTCCCAACCATTCATTTCTGAACTAATGCGGAACTTTAATCCTACACACGATTTCCTTGCGGAACTTAGATACAATTGTAGATTTAACTTTTTAAAGCATCAATATACTTGAATCTTAGCTGTCAATCCCTGATTGAGCTCTCTATGAGACTCCTTTGTTTTCAAACCACTGGCTCATTCATCTTCAACACGAAGGATTTATTCTCTCCGGGATTCTTCAATTGCAATCAATGCCAACCTATATTTCCATGTTACCAACAATCCCCCCCCCCCCCCNACCTCCCTGAGTATGTGAGTCCTTGATTTACTCCCCTTTTGTCATCAAAGGGTTAAATGACTCCTTGTGACTTTGATTACTATATTTTGAGAGACTAGTTTGGAAGAGAAGGCACACCTAATATTTGTCTTATATATTCAAATACATCTCTATTTAAGGGTTTACTGAAGATGTCTGCAATCTATTCTTGAGTTGGGATATATTCGAATTTGATGGTCTTCTTTTTAGCCTAATCTCTTAGATAGTGATAATTTATTGGAATGTGTTTTGCTTTGGAGTGTTGGACAGTATTCTTGGAGATACTTATAGCACTTGTATTATCATAGTATATAATAGTGGGTTATTCAAACACTACTTTGATGTCTTGTAGAGTTTGTTTCATCCATTCCACTTGTGCGCAACATTCTGCTGCAACAATATACTCAACTTCAGTAGTAAACAGATAAATTAAGGTTTGTTTCTTGCTTGTCTAGGCTACCAATGATTCTACTAAGAAACATTCTCCTCCACTTGTACTCTTTCTGTCATCTACACAACCTGCCCAATCTACATCTAAGTACGATTTTAAAGAAAATGTATTCTTGCTAGGATACCGCAATCCAAGATCTATGGTTCCTTTCAAATACCTAAAATTTATTTTCGCAGCGTGAAAATGGCTTTCTTTTGGTCCAACTTGAAATCTAGCTACCATACCAACAACTTGCCTAACATCGGATCTTGAGGTTGTTACATAAAGAAAACTCCCAATCATTGATTTGGAGTGTATTGGATCTACTTCCTTTCTTAGTTTGCATACAGTTTTCATATGTGTACAAAGAGGTTTGCAATCTTCAAACTGGAATTTTTTCAGCATGTATTTGCACTAATGGATAAATATTCCCTTTTTGGACTGAACAATTTGAAATAGGTGTCCATGCTTATCTCTCAAATGGGTACCTATTTTTATAGCTTTGTCCATGCTTATATCTAAAATGGGTACCTATTTTTATAGCTCCAAATCTCATAAAAATAGGTTTCCATGCTTATCTCTAAAAATGGGTACCTATATTTATACCTCCAAATGTTATAAAAATAGGTGCCCATGCTTATCTCTCAAATGGGTACCTATTTTTATAGGCTCCAAATCTCATAAAAATTGTTCTCCATGCTTATCTCTCAAATTGATACCTATTTTTATACTTGCAAATCTCATAAAAATAGTTGTCCATGCTTATCTCTCAAGTGGGCACCTATTTTTATACCTCCAAACAGATAAAAATAAGTGTCCATGCTTTTCTATCAAATGGGTACCTATTTTTATAGCTCCAAATCTCATAAAAATCGGTGTACATGCTTATGTCTCAAATAGGTACCTATTTGTATACCTCCAAATCTCATAAAAATAGGTGTCCATGCTTATCTCTCAAACGGGTACCTATTTTTATAGCTCCAAATCTCATAAAAATAGGTGTCCATGCTTATCTCTAAAATGCGTACCTTTTTTTATAGCTCCAAATCTTATAAAAATAGGTTTCCATACTTATCTCTCAAATGGGTACCTATTTTTATAGCTCCAAATCTCATAAAAATAGTCATACATGCTTATCTCTCAAATGTGTACCTATTTTTATAGGTCCAAATCTCATTAAAATAGGTGTCCATGCTTTTCTCTCAAATGGATAACTATTTTTATAGCTCCAAATATCATAAAAATTGGTTTCCATGCTTATCTCTCAAATGGGTACCTATTTTTATAGCTCCAAATCTCATAAAATGAGGTGTCCATGTTTATCTCTCAAATAGACACCTATTTTTATAAGTCCAAATTTTAGAAAAGTAGGTGTCCATGCTTATCTCTAAAATGGGTACCTATTTTTATAGCTCCAAATCTCATAAAAATAGGTCTCTATGCTTATCTCTCAAATGGGTACCTATTTTTATATCTCCAAAATCTCATAAAAATAGGTGTCCATGCTTATCTCTCAAATGGCTACCTATTTTTATAGCTCCAAATCTCATAAAAATATGTGTCCATGCTTATCTCTAAAATGGGTACCTATTTTTATAGCTCCAAATCTCATAAAAATAGGTACCCATGTTTATCTCTCAAATAGAGTACCTATTTTTATAGCTCCAAAACTCATAAAATTATGTGTCCGTGCTTATCTCTAAAATGGGTACCTATTTTAATAGCTCCAAATCTCATAAAAATAGGTGTCCATGCTATCTCGCAAATGGTTACCTATTTTTATAGCTCCAAATCTCATAAATGGGTACCTATTTTTATATCTCCAAATCTCATAAAAATAGGTGTCCGTTCTTGTCTTTCAAATGGGTACCTATTTTTATAGCTCCAAATATCATAAAAATAGGTGTCTGACTTCCGCTTTCTGCTTTATAGAATTCGGGTAGTGGAAATGTGACATTTCCCAAGGTATTTTCACAGTTCTCGGGCTTTCGATTTCCGCCTTTTAGACTTCGGGTAGCAGAAATGTGATATGTCCCAAGGTCTTTTAGTGGTCCTCCACCTTCTTCTTTCCAAAATTCTGTATCCCACTTCGGAATGTGGATGTTGGAAACTCAATGTTTCAAAGACTTCAATTATCTTCCTTCCTCTTTCTAGACTTCTATATCCGCACTTTGGAATGCGGAAGTTGGAAACTCAATGTTTCCAAGAATTCAATTATCTTCCTTCATATTTTTGTACTTGCATATCCGTACTTCGGAATGCGGAAGTCAGAAACTTATTGTTTCAAAGACTTTACATATCTACCTTCCGCTTTCTATCTGAACTGTTGATCTATTTTAGCATATCACTTCTGAGCCATTGGATCTTGGATATTTGTTGAACTTCAACCTTTCCTTCTATCTGATGCAGAACTGATCCTCAACCGTCAGATCTTGTGCGAAAATTCTTCCTGACCGTTCATTTTGGAACTAATGCCAAACTTTACTCCTACATATGTTTTCCTTGCATAACTTAGCTATAATATAAAAAAAATTTTATAAACCATCAATCTACTTGAATCTTAGCGGTCGATCCCTAATTGAGCTCTCTGCATGACTCCGTTGTTTTCAAATCACTGGCTCGTTCATCTTCAACACAAATGCTTTATTCTCTGCAAGATTCTTCAATTGATATCAATGCTAACCTATATTTCCATGTTTCCAACATTATCCCCCTTTGGCATTGATGGCAAAACCTACACCTTCTCGCCCGTTGACACCAATGACAAAGGATAACCTTCCTTCCAACTCCATTATTGAGTCTGAATTTTTACTCCCCCTGAGTATGTGACTCCTTGTTTTACTCCCCTTTTGTCATCAAAGGGTTAAATGAGTCCCCCTTACTTTGATCACTATATTTTGAGAGACTAGTTTTGAAGAGAAACCACACCTAGTCTTTGTCTAAGATATTCAAATACATCTTCGTTTAAGGGTTTAGTGAAGATGTCTACAATCTGTTCTTGAGTTGGGATATATTCCAATTTGATGGTCTTCTTTTTAGACTGATCTCTTAGATAGTGATATTTTATTGGAATTTGTTTTTCTTTGGAGTGTTGGACAGGATTCGTGGAGAGACTTATAGCTCTTGTATTAAACCTTTGTTTCACAAAAGTGCATCTTTTAAACCTTTGTTTGTCCAACCTTGAACGAGGACCAAATTAGCTCTAAATCTCATAAAAATAGGTTTTCATGCTTAACTCTCAAATGGGTATCTAAATCTACTTTAAACTTTCAATTTTGAGAAAGTAAAAATAGTGCATATTTTCAACTTTGGCTTGACCAATCTTTTACGAGGGCCAAAATAGCTCCAAATCTCATAAAAATAGGTGTCCATGATTATCTCTCAAATTGGTACCTAAATCCCACTTCACAACTCAATTCCGATAAAATCGACAAAATTACATATTTTCAACCTTTCTTTGGCCAACCTTGAACGAGGGCCAAACAACTCCAAATCTCATGAAAATAGTTGTCCATGCTTATCTCTCAAACCAGTACCTAAATCCACTTTCAAAACTCAATTACGATAAAGTCGACAAAAGTGCATATTTTCAACTTTGGTTTGACCAACCTTGAACGAGGGCCAAAATAGCTCCAAATCTCATAAAAATAAGTGTATATGTTTATCTCTCAAATTGGTATCTAAATCTACTTTAAAATTTCATTCTGAGAAAGAGAACAAAAGTGCATATTTTCAACCTTAGTTTGACAAACCTTGAACGGGGACTAAAATAGCTCCAAATGTTATAAAAATAATTGTCCATACTTATCTCTCAAATGGGTACCTAAATCCACTTTCAAACTTCAATTCCGATAAAGTTGAAAAAAGCACATATTTTAAACCTTGGTTTGACCAACCTTGAACGACGGCCAAAATAGATCCAAATATCATAAAAATAGGTGTCCATTCTTATCTCTAAAATGGGTACCTAAATCCACTTTCACAACTAAACTCTGAGAAAGTCGACAAAAGTGCATATTTTCAATATTCGTTTGAACAACCGTGAACAATGGCCAAAATAGCTCCAAATCTTATAAACGTAGGTGTCCATGCTTATCTCTCAAATCGGTATCTAAATCTACCTTAAAATTTCAATTTTGAGAAAGTCGACGAAAGTGCGTATTTTCAACCTTGGTTTGACCAACCTTTAATGAGGGCAAAAATAGCTCAAAATATCATTAAAATAGGTTTCCATCCTTATCTCTGAAATGGGTACCTAAATCCACTTTCAAAACTCAATTCCAAGAAAGTCAACAAAAATGCATCTTTTCAACCTTGGTTTGAAGAACCTTTAATGAGGGTCAAAATAACGTCAAATCTCATAAAAATAGTTGTCCATGCTTATCTCTTAAAAATAACACCAAATCTTATAAAATAGGTACCAAATCTTATTAAAATAGGTGTCCATGCTTATCTCTCAAATGGATACCTATTTTTATAGCTCTGTCCATGCTTATCTATAAAATGGGTACCTATTTTTATAGCTCCAAATCTTATAAAAATAGGTGTCCGTGCTTATCTCTAAAATGGGTACCGAGAATTATAGCTCCAAATCTCATAAAAATAGGTTTCCAACTTTATCTCTCAAATGGGTACCTATTTTTATACCTCCAAATCTCATAAAAATAGGTGTCCATGCTTATCTCTCAAATGGGTACCTATTTTTATAGGCTCAAAATCTCATAAAATAGGTCTCCATGCTTATCTCTCAAATGGGTACCTATTTTTATACCTTCAAATCTAATAAAAATAGGTGTCCATGCTTATCTCTCAAATGGGTACCTATTTTTATACCTCCAAAATTCATAAGAATAAGTGTTCATGCTTTTCTGTCAAATGGGTACCTATTTTTATAGCTTCAAATCTCATACAAATAGGTGTCCATGCTTACCTCTCAAATGGGTACCTATTTTTATACCTCCAAATCTCATAAAAATAGGTGTCCATGGTTATCTCTGAAATAGGTGTCCATGCTTATCTCTTAAATGGCTACCTATTTTTATAGCTTCGAATCTCATAAAAATAGGTGTCCATGCTTATCTCTAAAATGGGTACCTATGTTTATAGCTCCAAATCTCATAAAAATAGGTGTCCATGCTTATATCTCAAATGGGTACCTATTTTTATAGGTCCAAATCTTATAAAAATAGGCATCCATGCTTATCTCTCAAATGGGTACCTATTTTTATAGCTGCAAATCTCATAAAAATAGGTGCGCATGTTTATCTCTCAAATGGACACCTATTTTTATAACTCCAAATGTCATAAAAATAGGTGTCCATGGTTATCTCTAAAATGGGTACCTAGTTTTCTAGCTCCAAATCTCATAAAAATAGGTGTCGATGCTTATCTCTAAAATGGGTACCTATTTTTATAGATCCAAATCTCTTAAAAGTAGGTGTCCATGCTTATCTCTCAAATGAGTGCCCATTTTATACCTCCAAATCTCATAAAAATAGGTGTTCATGCTTATCTCTAAATTGGGTACCTATTTTTATAGCTCCAAATCTCATAAAAACAGGTGTCCATGCTTATCTCTAATATGGGTACCTATTTTTATAGCTGCAAATATCATAAAAATAGGTACCCGTGATTATCTCTTAAATGGGTACCTATTTTTATAGCTCAAAAAATCATAAAAATAGGTGTCCATGCTTATCTCTAAAATGGGTACCTATTTTTATAGCTCCAAATCTCATAAAAATAGGTGTACATGCTTATCTCTCAAATGGGTACCTATTTTTATAGCTCCAAATATCATAAATGGGTACCTATTTTTATATCTCCAAATCTCATAAAATAGATGTCCATGCTTATCTGTCAAATGAGTACCTATTTTTATAGCTCCAAATCTCATAAAAATAGGTGTCTGACTTCCACTTTCCACCTTCCAGAATTCGGGTAGCGTAAATGTGACATTTCCCAAGGTATTTTCGCGGTTCTCCGCCTTATTCTTTCTGCCTCTGGACTTCGGGTAGCAGAAATTTGATATTTCCCAAGGTCTTCTCGTGGTCCTCTACCTTTTGCTTTCCAGACTTCCGTATCCACACTTCAGAATAGGGATATCAAAAACTCAATGTTTCCAAGAGTTCGATTATCTTCCTTCCACTTTATGGACTTCTGTCTCTGCACTTCGGAATGCAAAAGTTGGAAACTCAATGTTTTCAAGAATTCAATTATCTGCCTTCCGCTTTCTAGACTTCTGTATCCATACTTTGGAATGCGGAAGTCGAAAACTCAATGTTTCCAAGATTTCGATTATCTTCCTTTCGCTTTCTATCTGAACCGTTGATATGTTTTAGTGGATCACTTCTCAACCATTGGATCTTGGATATTTGTTGAACTTCAACCTTTCTGCCTATCTGATGTAGACTTCATCCTCAACTGTCGGATCTTATGTGAGAATGATTCTTGACCGTTCATTTCTGAACTAATGTGGAACTTTACTCCTACACATGATTTCCTTGTGGATCTTAGCTACAGTTGTATATTTACCTTTTTAAACCATCAATCTACTTGAATCTTAGTCGTTGATCCTTGGTTGAGCTCTCTGCATGACTCCTCTGTTTTCAAACCACTGCCTCATTCATATTCAACACGAAGGCTTTATTCTCTGCAAGCTTCTTTGTTAGGATATTTAGACACTTAGGAGTTAGTTAAGATCAACTTGTGTAATATATCCGTTAGGTAAATTGTGTTTCTTTAGTATGCATTCATATGCATTTGTAAATATTCTAATCTGATGGTTATAATATGTTCTAGACATAAAGTGACTTGACGGTTCAACTTCTCTTAGATCATACCTACCATTGATCCGTGGCTTAACACCCGGTTGGTCCATGATCTCTATGTTATCTCCCAAAATAAATTTATTTTGATAGTATGAATAATTTGAGTCATGTTATGAAAAATTTAAATATGACTAACAAATTGAAGGTCTATGGTTTTTCTATGGTTGAAAAAATTAGAATTTTTATCTTTCGGTGGCTTAAGCGGGGTTCTTAACAGTGCATTAGCCACCGGAAGGCTTTGTTTCGACAGCTAACAGTTTAACGCAAGATGGAGGTCAACCAATGAAAGTGGGCCCAAGCGAGTAAATGGTGAAAGCACTTTTGGTGGCTTAGGCGAGACTTTAGACATCTCATTAGCCATCTAAAAGTGTTGCTTTCGGCAGCTTAGTGAACAGTTCAAGAAGGGCGTTAACCACCAAAAGCAGGAAAAATTGCGTTGGGGAAAAAGCCCACTCAAAAAACTCAAAAAACAGGTTTTCGTGGCTAAGCGTGGTTGCAAAACAGTCTCTAAGCCACCGAAAGCAGACTTTCGGCAGCTAAGACCGAAATTTCAGGACACTCTAAGCCACCAAAAGGGGCTTTTTACTGTGAAAAGGAATAATTTTAAAATGGTGATTATGAGCGACTGGAGGATAATTTTTCAAACCTCTCAAAGTTTTTTTCTCCTAATAGGTCAGAGAACAATAACCTATCTCAGTTTTCCTACAGGTGTTGCATAATGGGATAATCAAATCCACCTCTGAGACCTAATTTTGGGATCTCAGAATTTCCTGTTTGACAGATGTTTTTGAAATCCAGATCCTAGGAAAATTAAAACAAATTCCAAAAAAATGAGAGAGGTTGTTTCTCAGAACAAACCAATATATAAAACCCTCTTTCATTTTATACCCAGGTGTCATAAATTTGAAGGAACAAATCCATCTTTGAGCCCTAGTTTTCGGCGTTTTGGCCAAACTTTTAGGGCAAAAGTTGACCTAACATAGCAATTGACAGCAGAGATTGAAGGACTCCCATCACCTACACCAAAAATGCAAGATGAACCAGCAGAGAAGGCTTCCTCTAGAAAGCCCACTAGACTCAAAGTATAAATCAATTGCTGAGGCAAGTTTATGAGATGGAGATTCTGGAAAGGGAGATAGAGAAGAAAAATGCTACATTGACCAGCAAGAACAAGCTGTTGCATAAATATTACCTGGAGCTGAGAGAAAGGCATGCTTTCCTAAAAAGACTAAATAAAAGGTACCTGAAAGACAACACAAGATTGTATAGGATGATTAGTCTTCAGATATTGAAGATGAAGGAGGCCAAGGAAAACCCTAGCAGCCACCCCACGTTGGAAACCCTAGCTGAAGCTGCAGTTAGCCTTCAGCCTCCAGAAATAAGCTAGGCTGTTGTTAACCCTCCTAGCACAGAGCCTGCTAAAGAAGAAAGCTGAGCAGATAGACCTAAAAGAACATTTTTGGAAGAAACCTAATAATTTTTGGAAAACAGGGCTTTCGGTGGCTTAGGCAGACGCTGGGGCAGTTCATTAGCCATCGAAAGCGCTGCTTTTGGAAGGTAACGGTTCCGACAGTCTGGTCTCTTAACCATTGAAAGAAGACAGAGGCTTAAAATTAAATTTTGGAACACAGGACCAGTTTTGGGCGAATATAGATGGCTCAGGGACAAAGTCTGAAGATGAAAGACACAGAAGAAAGAATCAGGAAAGGTATGTTTCAATTTTACTATGACATAATAGTGGAAAAGGTCACCAACACCTAGCTGTCAAAGGAAAATAGTGACTTAACCAGTAGAGGACTAGTGGCAGTGATTTCCAGCAGTTACGTTAGTTATCTGAAGGTTCATACAGTGAACTAATTCTTTAGTTAGTTAGACAAGTATTTAATTAGGGTTTTTTAACCTAATTTGCAAAAAACAATTATTTTGTTTATTTTTGTAAAAATAGATCCAAGTTTTCAGGATCTGAGTATTTTGTAAAGGCTATAAATCCTAAGACTTATGTTTTTGAAAAAGGTTCATCTTCGGGGCCTTATATACCTATACTATTGTCAGCTTCTCATTTTGCTCATGATTTAATATAAGCTCTTTGGTTATCATTTTGTTCAGCTTCCATTTCTGTCTTTTTAGTGCTTATGCTTGAATGTGTATTCAGGTTATATTCAAGTTAATTAATGACTGATAGTTGTCACCCTATTAGCATGTTGAAGTGAATTGAATTATAAGTACCATCATTATCATGATTTAGCCATTTATATGCATCTGTTTTGTGTGTAAATCTTCCATCCTTATGAGTTCTCCATCCCTACACCTTATTGTCAACCTCTAAACAGTAGTAACTAAAGCCTTGTACCTGATTGAGTTTCATGCATGTCTTGAGAGTAGAAGATCACTGTAGGTCACCTGACTTGATCGATATTAGAAAAACCCAAAAGCATTGTAAGTTACCAGGAATCCTTGAGCTACAACCTAGAGGAGTTTCCTGTAGTGATAACAAATTGGTGTCGTTGCCGGGGAGAGAAGACTGAAGCTCAGCTTCCCTGGGAGACAACATAGATCCATGCTTTGATGATAGACAAAGCTTGGACACTATTCTGGTTGTAATCATCTATCTGGAGACTCCATTGAAATAAGGTGGCTTCAAGAAGACCAATTACCAGAGAAAACCCTAAAGGACCACCAGCAACACCTGTTTCAGATCCAGAAGAGATTCTGAGAAGAGCTAGGGATTCACTAAGGCAGACTAGCAGTGTTGCACAGGAAGCTACATCAGGTATTTCAAGAAATATTTCTGTTGTTATTTCTTCTACTGAAACATACAAATCTCTAGAATATATAAATACATCAAAAAAAATTAGGGTTGAGGAATCTTCAAGCATTGTTGCTTGTGAAGATCTCATCCCTAACGAATCCATGAAGGACAACTTCAGTGGTGACTCCACAATATAAAGATGTCAAAATCATTTGTTTCTCTTTTGGCTCGAAGGTTTTCACCTCTTGACTTCTCTTCCATTCCTAGTTTCCCACATCCAGTACTTGATATGTATTAATGGGGAGATTTTCTACCTGTCTTCAAAGAGGAGGAAGAAGACAGTCCTGCAAAACACCTCCTCAAGTTTCACAAATGCATGGATCTATTAGATGAGCAGCATGAAGATGTTTGTATGAATATGTTCATGTATTCATTATATGGTGATGCACGTCAGTGGTATTTTTCTTTACCTCTTTCCAGTATTTCATCATTGAAGGATTTTCACAAAGCATTCATTGAGCACTGTAAAAGGTACTATTCAGATGAGTTTGCATTTGATAATTGTTGTGAAGAATATAAGTTGTATTCTTAGGATGGAAAGGCTTCTAATGATGAAGAACAAGATTTTAAGTTTTGTGAGGATTTGTCCACTTTTGGAATTTATTTTAGTTCTACTTTTCAGCAAAGAGATGATCAGAGACATATGCATGTTGTGGTTAATGATAGCTATGAAGAGTATGCTACAAGAGGAGATCGCTATCATTGTGATCGATATATTAATGATCTTCATAATGTTAACCATAATATAGATGCTTTTGACCTTGTACCAAATGCATCTGCTGACTTAGGGTGTCAAGAAGATCAGTTTGTCCCCTTTGGAAACCAGAAAGATTATGAGCAGACTGAAGGAACAGCATGTAACAAATTTGGATCTACAGCAAATACTAAAGGCAGCCCTCAGTTTTCTGATTTGTAGACAAAGAAATAATGCAACAGATATGAAGAGGAATATGATGATCTGAAAATCCCATAACAACAGGGCATAACTCATCCTTCCCAGTCATAGGTTGAGCAATTTGCAATTAATGTAATAATCATTGAAAGCAACCAGCAACAACATTTCATCAAGTTGGAACAGCAGCATAAAAAGGTATTTCTTGTTGGATTTTATGACCCTGTTGCTGACTATCTGGAACTTATGAGCAGCATAGATATCAAAATATTTTTGTCAGGTGATAGTTGGTTCTATCACCCTTTGAAACTACATTGCTGCATGCTAGGGTTTCATTTATTTTTCGGGTCAAGATCAAGGATAAGTTCAGCAGATCGGCTTCTGACCTGGCTTCATTGGAAGCATGATGTCACATGATAAGAAGACTCTACTTATTAGAATTAGGAGTAGGATTATATAGGAAAATAAGCTCTTAATATGAGCAGCTAGGTCATTTTTTGTTGTTTTCGTGAATAAGGAAAGCGGGCTATAGGAAGATTGCAGGGGATAAGTTATGAAATACAAATGAATCCATGCCCAATGGAACACTAGAAGATAGCTTTAATTATTCGTTTTCAGGAAAGGAATTTTTTTCTGGGGTTCTTGGGACCTCACAGGGAGGTTCCCATCCCCAAGTAGGAGCCAAATGTTATCTCCCAAAATAAATTTATTTTGATAGTATGAAGAATTTGAGTCATGTTATGAAATATTTAAAGATGACTAACAAATTGAAGGTATCTGGTTTCGCTGTGGTTGAAAAAATTAGAAGTTTTAGCCTTCGGTGGCTTAGGTGGGGTTCTTAACAACTCATTAGCCACCGAAAGGCTTTGTTTCGGTAGCTAATGCAGGATGAAGGTTAACCACCGAAAGTGGGATTGAGTGATTAAATGGTTAAAGTACTTTAGATTTCTTAGGGGAGACTTCAAACATCTCATTCACCACTGAAAAGTGTTTCTTTCGGCAGCTTAGTGAACAGTTCAAGAAGGGTGTTAACCACCGAAAGCAGGCAAAAATGCGTTGGGGAAAAATGCCTCTCAAAAAACTCAAAACATAGGTTTTCATGGATAAGCATGGTTTCAAAATGGCCTCTAAGCCACTGAAATCATACTTTCGGCAGCTAAGACCAAAATTCCAGGACGCTCTAAGCCACCGAAAGGGGCGTTTTACTATGAAAAGGC
Organism: Pseudotsuga menziesii; assembly: GCA_001517045.1. NCBI lineage: Eukaryota > Viridiplantae > Streptophyta > Pinopsida > Pinales > Pinaceae > Pseudotsuga > Pseudotsuga menziesii. Next base: position 504,074 of record LPNX011121701.1, read on the forward strand.
ATCATTTTAAAACAATAATTATGAGCGTCTGGAGAATAATTTTGAAAAAATGTCAGAGGTTTTTGTTTCTAGTAGGCCATAGAACAATAACCTATCTCATTTTTCCTACAGGTGTTTCATATTGGGAGAATCAAATCCATCTCTGAGACCTAATTTTTGGATCTCAGAATTTCCTGTTTTACACATGTTTTTGAAATCCATATCTTGGGAAAATTAAAATGAATTCCAAACAACAGAAAGAGTTTTTTTCTTATAACAAACGAATATAAAAAAAACCTATTTCATTTTATACCCAAGTGTCACATATTTGAAGGAACAAATCCATATTTGAGCCCTAGTTTTCAGTAGTTTGGCCAAACTTTTAGGGCAAAAGTTGACCTAACAGAGCAATTGACAGGAAATATTGAATGACTCCCATCACCTACACCAAAAGAGAAAGATGAAAAAATATAGAAGGATTCCTATAGCAATCCCAAGACTCAAAGGATAAATCAGTTGCTGAGGCAAGTTTATGAGATGGAGATTCCGGAAAGGGAGATAAAGAAGAAGAATGCTACATTGACCAGCAAGAACAAGCTGCTGCATAAATCTTACCTGGAGCTGAGAGAAAGTTATGCTTTCCTAAAAAGACTAAATAAAAGGTACATGAATACAAAACAAGATTGTATAGGATGATTAGTCTTCACAGATTGAAGATGAAGGACGCCAAGGCAAACCTTAGCAGCCACCCCACGTTGGAAACCCTAGATGAAGCTATAGTTAGCCTTCAGCCTCCAGAAACAAGCCAGGATACTGTTAACCCTCATAGCATAGAGCCTAGTGAAGAATAAAGCTGATCACACAGACCTAAAAGAACATTTTTGGAAGAAACCTAATAATTTTTGGAAAACAGGGCTTTCAGTGTCTTAGGTGGACGCTGGGGCAGTTCATTAGCCACCAAAAGCGCCGCTTTTGGAAGCTAACGGTTTCGATAGTCTGGTCTCTTAACCACCGAAGGTAGACAGAGGCTTAAAATTAAATTTTGGAACGCAGGACTAGGTTTGGGCGAATATAGATGGCTCAAGGACAAAGCCTGAAGATGAAAGACGCAAAAGAAAGCATCAGGAAAGGTCTGTTTCAGTTTTACTATGACATAAGAGTGGGAAAGGTCACCAACACCTAGCTGTCAAAGGAAAATAGTGACTTAACTAGCAGAGGACCAGTGGCAGTGATTTCCAGTGGTTACCTTAATTATCTGAAGGTTCATACAGTGAACTAATTCTTCAGTTAGTTAGATAGGTAGTTAATTACGGTTTTTTAACCTAATTTGCAAAAAACAATTATTTTGTTTATTTTTGTAAAAACATATCCAAGTTTTCAGGATCTGAGTATTTTGTAAAGGCTATAAATCCTAAGACTTATTTTATTTAAAAGGTTTAAATTCGGGGACTTATATACCTATACTATTGTCAACTTCTCATTTTTCTCATGATTTAATCTAAGCTCTTTGGTTATCATTTTGTTCAGCTTCCATTTCTATCTTTTTAATGCTTATGCTTGAATGTGTATTTAGGTTATATTCAAGTTAATTAATGACTGATAGTTGTCACCCTGTTAGCATGTTGATGTGAATTGAATTATAAGTACCATCCTTATCATGATTTAGCCATTTATATGCATCTGTTTTGTGTGTAAATATACTAGCCTGATGAGTTCTCCATCCTTGCACCTTATTGTCAACCTCTGAACAGTGGTAACTAAAGCCTTGTACCTAATTCAGTTTCATGCATGTCTTGAGAGTAAAAGGTCATATAGGTCACCTGACTTGATCCATATTATAAAACCCCAAAAACATTGTAAGTTACCAGGCATCCTTGAGCTACAACCTAGAGAAGTTTTCTGGAGTGATAACACTCTATTTAAAGAGCATGGATGGTCCTTAACTAGTTGATCGATTATGAGAAGCTCATGTAACTTTCTTTCTTTTGCATAATAAATTGCTCCAATTAGATATTTGGCTAGGGTCGTGTGCTGTTTCCCTCTCAAGGGTTTTAACCACATGACAAACATCGGTATATTGATCCGTGATTCATTTGTGTGAAGTGGTTTCTCTGGGTGTTCAGTCTTTTGGGAGTACCCTGTGTACTCGAACATTCTTCAATTTCAATCAATGCCAACCCATATTTCCATGTTGCCAACAATATCCCCCTTTGGCATTGATGGAAACACCTACACCTTCTCCCCCTTTGACACCGATGACAAAGGATAAACTTCCTTCTAGCTCTATTATTAAGTCTAAATTATTACCCCCCGGAGTATTTGACTGCTTGATTTACTCCCCTTTTGTCATCTAAGGGTTAAATGACTCCCCCTGACTTTGATCACTATCTTTTGAGAGACTAGTGTGTAAGAGAAACCCCACCTAGTCTTTGTCTGAGATATTCAAATACATCTATGTTTAAGGGTTTAGTGAAGATGTCTGCAATTTGTTCTTGGGTTGGGATATATTCCAATTTGATGGTCTTCTTTTTAGCCTAATCTCTTAGATAGTGATATTTTATTGGAATGTGTTTTGCTTTGGAGTGTTGGACAAGATTCTTGGAGAGACTTATAGAACTTGTATTATCACAATATATAACAGTGGATTCTTAAAACACTACTATGATGTCTTATAGAGTTTGTTTCGTCCATTCCACTTGTGTGCAACATTCTGTTTCTTCAATATACTCGGCTTCAGTAGTAAACATAGAAATTGAGTTTTGTTTCTTAATTGTCTAGGCTACTAATGATTCTCTTAAAAAAAATGATCTTCCACTTGTACTCTTTCTGTCATCTACACAACCTTTTCAGTAGTATTTTAAAGAAAATGAAATCTTTCTAGGATGCCACAATCCAAGATCTATGGTTCCTTTCAAATACCTAAAATTTGTTTCGTTGCATGAACATGGATTTCTTTTGGTCCATCTTGAAATCTAGCTACCATTCCAACAACTTGCTTGACATCAAGTATTGAGGATGTTACATAAAGCAAACTCCCAATAATTGATCTATAATGTTTTGGATCTACTTCCTTGGAATCAACTTCCTTTCTCAGTTTGCATCTAGTTATCATAGGTGTACAAACAGGTTTGCAATCTTCAAACTGGAATTTTTTCAGCATATCTTTAACATATTTGGACTGGTGGATAAATATTCCCTTTTTGGACTGAACTATTTGAAATCCTAAAATGAAATTCAATTCACCAAGCAAGGACATTTCAAATTATTGATGCATCCTATTAGCAAAGTCTTTACTCATTTTTTCATCATCACTCCCAAATATGATATCATCAACATATACTTCCACAATAATCATGTAATCACCAATAATTTTACAGTAAGAATCTAGTCTTGCATACCATGCTCTGGGTGCCTATTTCAATCCATAGAGGGATTTCTTTAGTTTACAAACATAATCTCCTTTGCCAGTTAATTGAAACCATTCTAGTTGCTCAATGTAGACTTCCTCTTCTAATTTTCCATTGAGAAATTATGACTTGACATCCATCTGATATACTTTTAATTTTTTGTAGCCGTAAAAGGATAAGAAAATACTAACTGCTTCCAATCTGGCCATAGGTGCAAAATTTTCTTCAAAATCTAATCCTTCAACCTGATCATAACCTTTACATACCAATCTATCTGTGTTCCTAATTACTTGTCCATTTTCATTTGCTTTGTTTTTGAACACCTATTTAGTTCCAATGACATTCTTATTTTGTGGTCTTGGAACCAGCTCCCAAGTTTTATTTTTTCTATTTAGTCTAATTCTTCATTCATAACTTTGACCCAGCGTTCATCTTTGCATGATTCTTTGATTGACCAGGGCTCAGTACATGATAACAGTGCTATCTTTTTTTGATACACCAATTGTCTTCTTGTTTGTACTCCTGCACTTTTATTTCCAATGATTTGGTCTTCACGATGATTCTTTTGGACTATCCTGGAGGGTGTCCTTGTGTCTCTTATTGGAGATTCTTTCTCTTCTTCTCAAGTATCATCCTCTTCTTCTTCGGTATCTATTTCATCTTCTTGTATATTTTTCTTATCTTCTATATCTGTTTGTGCACCAACTAGATCATCATCATCCTCGCTTTCACTATCGAGTAAATTCTCTTGATGTTTGAACTTCTTTGTTTTTAAATAATCCACCTTAACATCAACACTCTTAACAATCTTATGTAATCTAAAATTGTAGCATATGCATGCCTTTTTGGTAGAATAATATCCAAGAAATATACCTTCATCAGATCTAGCATCAAATTTCCCAAGATTCTCATCAAGTATTTTGATGTAACATTTACTTCCAAAAACCTTACAATATTTTACAGAAGGAGCTCTTCCAAACCATAATTCATAAGGATTCTTATTATTATTTTTTCTAAGTTGTACTCTATTTAAAATGTATATTGATGTGCTTATGGCTTCCCTTCAGTATCCATCAAACAATCTTGATTCATTGAGCATGGTCCTTGTAGCCTCCTGGACTATTATATTCCTCCTCTCAGCAACCCCATTTTACTGAGGTGTTCTGGCAGTATAAAATTGTCTCTTAATTCCATGAGTTTCATAGAAAATATCAAACTATTTTGAGGTGAACTCGCCACCATTGTGTGATCTAAGACACTTGATTTTTTCTTATGTTTCATTTTCAACAAGATTTTTAAAAGATTTGAACTTGTCAAATGATTCTGATTTTTCTTTTAGAAAAATTACCCACGACATTCTAGTAAAATCATCATTGAACAACATAAAATAAGACTCTCCTTCCATAATTTTGGTCCTTGTAGGTCCACATAGATCAGTGTGAACCAACTCGAAGGGTTTCGAGCTTGAGTGTTTTTTTTTTAACCTTACTCTAGTATGCTTCCCTAATTGACAATGTCTACATATAGGATTTGAAGGCTTTATGATTTTTGGTAAGTTTCTCACTACCCCAATATTGCTAACCTTCATTATATTATCAAAGTTAATGTGCCCCAACCTTCTATTCCATAGCCAACTTTCATTCACTAAATTCATATGACATTTCTCAGACTGTCTCGTATTTAGTATGTATACATTTTCAGGAGTTCTAGAAACAACACCAACTAACTTCCCTGAGTTATTCCTTCTTATCTCACATTTCTAATAATGAAAAATGCAAATTTTCCCCTGATCACAGGTTTGGCTGACACTTAATAGATTAGGTTTCAGATTTTCTACAAGTAACACTTTTTTGGCGTTATCTTTTCCTATATTCACGATTCCTTTCCTAGAGATATTACCTGAAGCATTGTCCCCAAATGTGACTTTACCCTTTTGTTTTCTTAAGTTTCAAAACTTGTCTTAATATGTTTTGAACATCCACTGTCAACATACGAGATATCTCCTTTATCTTGTGTTCTCAAGGAAATAAGACATTCTTCTTTTGATGTTCTTACTTTCCATAGTTTATTTTTCTCTCTAATATCCTTTCGTATTTCTAATATTTCCATTAGCTTTCAATTTCTTGCTTTATGTCCATAATTATGACAGTTAAAGCATTCTAGATCCCTTTCTTGTAGAGGTGTAAATGAGTTATAATTTATGCTCTTAACTTGACTAACTGTTTGATTGTCCTTGAAGTTATAGATATTAAACTTCAATCTTTTCCTCTCATATGCTCTACAATTAATAGCTTTGTGTCCAAAGTTAGAGCATACAAAACAATAACCAAGGAAAATGTGAGGATACTTGTTTTGATAAGCTTTCTTTGGAATTGTCTTGAATCCCTTCTTGATAGGTGGAAATGATCTCCTGGAGCTCTGAGCGTTCCTTTTCTTTTCTTCTTCTTTCTTCTTGAATGTACTAAGAAGAGAATTTGCATAAGATTTTGGGATAACTTGATTTTATTCTTGAGAATAACCTATTCCATTTTTGTTACTTGGGTTTCTTTGTGTGGTTATAAAATCATCTAAAATTTTAGAACTATTTTCATATTTATTTTGAAATTTTTTTGCATCAATATATTTTCTTAAATGAACTAGTTCTACCTCCATTCTTTCACAGATTAGTTGGTTTTCTTTAATATATTTCTCCATCCTTTGTTCTATTCTATTCACATCTTGAATTTGGTGTTTCATATTGCTCATGATTTTCTTCATCTCCTTTTCTTTCTATTCATGCTCTTCCTTTTGTTCAACTACACAACTTTTCAGCTATCTATATTTATTCTTGTCTCTTTTTAATCCATCCAAGCACTGAGTAGTTAATATTTCATATTAACCTCTGTTTCATCTTCTATCTCTTCAATTTATTATATTTCATTGGACTCTTCAATACCTATAAAAGGAACGTCATCATCACTGTCACTAACCTCAGATGAACTGATGCTTTCTTCTTCTTTTGAGTAGAAATTCTTTTTTCCTTTGTACTTTTTATTATAATGGAATTTTCTCTTCATCCTTAGAGTCTTCTTTGGGATAACGACACTTGGCTTGAAAGTGCCCAATTTTTCCACAATTAAAACATTTGAAGGGTAGATTGCCTTTGTATTTCCTTGATCCGTTCTGAAGTTTTTTAATGAAATTGGGTTCTTCCACATTAAATTCTTCATTAGGGTCAATCTGAGTTTTTTTCTTTTGATTTTTTATTTACTTGAGTCACTTTTAAGGCTACTTCTCCTTTTGAAGTATTATCAATTCCTAGTCTTAGTTCATAGGCTGTAAGAATTCCATACAGTTCATCCATGGCAAGTTCTCCTAACTTCTCTCTATCTTCAAGGGTGGATACTTTGGGATTATATGCCATAGGAAGTGTTCTTAATACTTTTTGCACTATCTCATCATCTTCTATTTCTGCTCCTAAACCTATGATTGTGTTGACAAGACTGTCAATTTTTTTGAAGTACTCTAAAATAGTTTCATTATCCTTCATTTTTAGAATTTCATACTGAACTCTGAGGGATTGAAGTTTTGTCATTTTTACTTTGGAATCCCCTGCATATAACATTTCCAATTTGTCCCAGAGTTGTTTTGCACTTGTAAAAGATAGTACTTTTGCAAGAATCTTTTTACTCGCTCCATATTTTAATGTATTTAAGGCTTTTGCATGTTCCCAATATTTCTTCCTATCTTGTGCTTTCATGGGGGTAGTTTTTGGAACATCATATAATTCTTCAACTAATGTCCAAACTTCCAGACCAATGGACATCAGATAGCTTTTCATTCTAATCTTTCAGAAAACAAAGTATTCACATCAAATATGGGAACTCTTATTGACATCTTCATCTGCTGATCCATAATGGTTTTAATACGATCTTCCTTTAGTGGTTAAAAGTGTGGTGAAGGAACTAACTCTAATACCAATTTTTAAATCATGTCTTGTCTCTGAGACGAGGGGGTGAATCAGAGACTAAAATTTAAACAATTTAAATGTAAAAAAAAAAATTGAACACAGTCATTTATCGTGGAACCCAATAAGGTAAACCACCAACACTTTCCTATTATCTTGAAAATTTTGTTTTTATAATTACAATAGAATAATATGTCTCTTATTTTGGATCAGCACCAACTGATCAGGATGCACCCACACCTTTATTCACCAGCACCAACTGGTAGGAGGAAATGACCCCCTATTTAGTCAGCTACGACTGACAAGGAGAACATAATCCCTTTGCAGGAACTAACCTTCCCTAGAACCACCCTTCCACCCTTAAATGTGATGAACCATGCACACAGATTAGAACATTGGTGACACAGTTGTTTGGTCTTCATCTCCTAGGATCTAGACACAAAAGACGCTTTATTTTCACATTAAATTTCTATTTAAATACTTGCCTCTTGTATCATGATTGTTGGCTACATACACATCCATTCATCATATAACCTTTAGCCATCACACTCTTTCATCATGCCTTTGCACCAGACACACCCTTTCAACAATCTGTGATTAACTATTTTTAATTAAATAATTAAATAAAAACTTCTTAATCGTTTCTAATCTAAGAGATCCCTTATTCTCTAATTGCAGGATTGATCAAACCAATTCCTTTGGAATTCCTCTTCTCCATCAGTGGGAATACTCTATCTTCAGACCTTTGGGATTCTCTTTCTCTCATGCCTGTGGGCTTCTTTTCCTCCTCTGCGGTCTCTCTGCGGGATATCTAAGCTCCTATTAATCGATTTTATAGTTTCAATATTTCATTCATGACTTTTGACATTCTTCATTTACAAAATCACTCTAAGCCATTGATATCATTCCTGGCTTATTCCTGGCCGTAGATCTAAGATGGAAATTGGATATTGGAAATGTGACTTTTCCCAAATATATTTTCAAGATTTCCTCTTTTCGGACAAATATTTCCACACTATTGATATCCTTAAATGTTTTTGTGACCATTGATCCAAGGTGGAAATCAGATATAAAAAATGTGACCTTTTCCAAAAGTCATTTCAAGATTTCTGCTTTCCTCTTTCCGCCTTTCGGATTTCGCGTGGTGGAAATGTGACATTTCCAAAATTATTTTCGTGGTTCTCCACCTTTCACTTTCCACCTTCCACTTTCTACCTTCTGGACTTCTGGTAGCGGAAATGTGACATTTCCCAAGGTCTTTTCGTGGTTCTTTGCCTTCCACTTTTCACCTTCCAGACTTCTGATAGCAGAAATGGGATATTTCCCAAGGTCTTTTCACAGTTCTTCGCATTCCTCTTTCCGGACTTCTGTATTCGCACTTCAGAATGCAGAAGTCAAAAACTAAATGTTTCCAAGACTTTAATTATCTACCTTCCACTTTCTGGACTTTCATATCCACACTTTGGAATGTGGAAGTCGAAAACTCGATGTTCCAAAGATTCCAATTATCTTCCTTCCGCTTTCTGTACTTTCGTATCCATACTTCGGAATGCGAAAGTCAAAAAATCATTGTTTCCAAGACTTCAATTATCTCCATTCTTCTGTCTACCTGAACTGTTGATCGGTTTTAGTGGATCACTTCTTAGCTGTTAGATCTTGGATCTTTACTCAACTTCAACCTTTCCTCCTGTCTTATGTGGAATTGATCCTTAACCGTCGTATCTTCTGCGGGAATGCTTCCCAATCATTCATTTCTGAACTAATGCAGAACTTTACTCCTACACCCAATTTCTTTATGGAAGTTAGCTATTGTTATATCTACCTTTTTAAACTTTCAATCTCTTCGAATATTAGCCATCGATCCCTGATTTAGCTCTTTGCGTGACTCCTCATTTTTCAAAACATTGTCTCCTTCATCTTCAACATGTAGGATTTCTTCTCTGCGGGATTCTTCAATTGCCATCAATGCCAACCTATATTTCCATGTTTCCAACATGCCCTCATTCAAGATTGGTCAAACCAAGCTTGTCAAGATGCACTTTTGTCAACTTTCTCGGACTTGAAATTTTAAAGTAGATTTAGGTACCCATTTGAGAGATAAGCATGGACACCTATTTTTATGAGATTTGGAGCTATTTTCATGAGATTTGAATCTATAAAAATAGGCAACCATTTGACATATAAGCATGGACATCTATTTTTATGAGATTTGGAGCTATAAAAATAGGTATCCATTTGAGAGATAAGCATGGATACCTGATTTTATGAGATTTGAAGATATAAAAATAGGTACCCATTTTAGAGATAAGTATGGACACCTATTTTTATTACATTTGGAGCTATAAAAACCAGTACCAATTTTATATATAAGCATGGACACCTATTTTTATTATATTTTGAGCTATAAAAATAGGTACCATTTGAGAGATAAAATATGACACCTATTTTTAAGAGATTTGGAGATATAAAAATAGGTGCAAATTTCAGAGATAAGCATGAACACCTATTTTTATGAGATTTGGAGCTATTAAAATAGGTACCCATTTTAGAGATAAGCATGTAAACCTATTTTTATAGCTCCAAATATCATAAAAATAGGTGTCGAGGCATATCTCTAAAATGGGTACATATTTTTATAGCTCCAAATCTTATAAAAATATATGTCCATGGTTATATCTAAAATGAGTACCTATTTTTATGAGATTTGGAGCTATAAAATAGATAAACAGATGTCCATGCTTATCTCTCAAATGGGTACCTATCTTTATAGTTCCAAAACTCATAAAAATAGGTGTCCATGCTTATCTATAAAATGGGTATCTAAATCTAGTTTAAAAATAGTTGTCCATGCTTATTTCTCAAATCGGTACTTAAATCCATTTTCATAAAATAGGTCTCCATGCTTAAATCTAAAATTGGTACCTATTTTTATAGCTCCAAATCCCATAAAAATAGGTATCCATGCTTATCTCTAAAATGGGTACCTATTTTATAGCTCCAAATCTCAAAAAAATAGGTGTCCATGCTTATCTCTAAAATGGGTACCTATTTTTGTAGCTCAAAATTTCATAAAAATAGGTGTCCATGCTTATCTCTAAAATGGGTATCTATTTAAATAGCTCTAAATATCATAAAAATAGGTGTCCACGCTTATCTCTCAAATAGGTACCGATTTTTATAGCTCCAAATCTCATAAAAAAATGTGTCCAAGATTATCTATAAAATGGGTACCTAATTTTATAGCTCCAAATCTCATCAAAATAGCTACCCATTTAAGAGATAACCATGGAAAAGAGTGCATATTTTCAACCTTGCCTTGACCAACCTTAAACGAGGGCCAAATGGGTACCTATTTTTATAGCTCCAAATCTCATAAAAATAGGTACCATTTTAGAGATAAGCATGGACACCTATTTTTATGAGACTTGGAGCTATAAAAATAAGTACCCATTTTAGACATAAGCATGGACATCTATTTTTATGAGATTTGAAGCTATAAAAATAGGTACTCATTTTAGATATAATCTTTGACACGTGTTTTTATGAAAATTGGAGCTATAAAAATAGGTACCCATTTTATAGATAAGCATGAAAACCTATTTTTATGAGATTTGGAGCTATAAAAATAAGTACCCATTTTAGAGATAAGCATGGAAACCTATTTTTATGAGATTTGGAGTTATAAAAATAGGTACCCATTTGAAATATAAGCATGGACACCTATTCCTTTGATTTTTGGAGCTATAGAAATAGGTACCCATTTTAAAGATAAGCACGATAACCTACATTTATAAGATTTGGAGCTATAAAAATAGACACCAATTTTAGAGATACGCATGGACACCTATTTTTATGAGATTTGGGGCAATAAAAAGGGGTACCCATTTGAGAGATAAGCATGGACACCTATTTTTATGAGATTTGAAGTTATAAAAATAGTCACCATTTGAGAGATAAGCACGGATACCTATTTTTATGAGATTTGGAGCTATAAAAATAGATACTCATTTTAGAGATAAGCATGGATGCCTATTTTTATGGATACCTATTTTTATAGCTCCAATGGGTATGTATTTTTATGAGATTTGGAGCTATAAAAATAGGTACCAATTTGAGAGATGAACGTGGAGACCTGTTTTTATGAAATTTGGAGCTATAAAAATAGGTACCCATTTTAGAGATAAGCATGGACACCTATTTTTATGATATTTGGAGCTATTTTGGCTCTCGTTCAAGATTAGTCAAACCAAGGTGAAAAATATGCACTTTTGAGAACTTTCTCAGAATTGAATTTTGAAAGTGGATTTAGGTACCCATTTTAGAGATAAGCACAGACACCTATTTTTATGAGACCTAGAGCTATAAAGATAGGTACCCATTTGAGGGACAAACATGGACACTTATTTTTATGATATTTCGAGCTATAAAAATAAGTTCCCATTTGAGAGATAAGCATGGTTAAAAGTGCATATTTTCAACATTGGTTTGACCAATATTAAAAAAGGGCCAAAATATCTCCAAATATCATAAAAATAGGTGTCCATACTTATCTCTAAAATGGGTACCTATTTTTATAGCTCCAAATCTCATAAAAATAGGTGTCCATACTTATCTCTAAAATGAGTACCTATTTTTATAGCTCTAAATCTCATAAAAATAGGTTTCCATACTTATCTCTAAAATAGGTACCTATTTTCATAGCTCCAAAAATCATAAAAATAGGTATCTATGCTTATCTCTTAAATGGATACCTATTTTTATAGCTCGAAATCTCTTAAAAATATGTGTCCATGCTTATCTCTAAAATGGGTACCTATTTTTATAGCTCAAAATCGCATAAAAATAGGTTTTCGTGCTTATCTCTGAAATATTTACATATGTTTATAATTCTAAATCTAATAAAAATAGGTGTACATGGTTATCTCTAAAATAGGTACCTATTTTTATAGCTCAAATTTCATAAAAATAGGTGTCCATGGTTATCTATAAAATGGGTACCTATTTTTATAGCTCCAAATCTCATAAAAATAGGTGTCTATGCATATCTCTCAAATGGTTACCTATTTTTATAACTCCAAATCTCATAAAAATTGCTCCAAATATCATAAAAATAGGTGTCAATGTTTATCTCTAAAATGGGTATTTATTTTTATAGTTCCAAATCTCATAAACATAGGTGTCCATGATTATCTCTAAAATGGGTAACTATATTTATTAGATTTGGAGTTATTTTTATGAGTACCTATTTTTATAGCTCTAAATCTCATGAAAGTAGGTGTCAAGGCTTATCTCTAAAATGGGTACCTATTTTTATAGTTCCAAGTCTCATAAAAATTTGTGTCCATGATTATCTCTCAAATGGGTACCTATTTGTATAGATCCAAATCTCAAAAAAATAGGTGTCCATATCTCATAAAAGTACATGTCCATTGCTATCTCTCAAATGGGTATCTAAATCTGTCCATGCTTATCTCTCAAATAGATAGCTATTTTTATAGCTCCAAATCTCATAAAAAAAAGTGTCAATCATTATTTCTAAAATGGGTACCTATTTTTATAGCTCTGAATGTCATAAAAATAGGTGTACATTCTTATCTCTAAAATAGGTACCCAAAATGGACATCTATTTTTATGAGATTTGGAGCTATAAAAATAGGTACCCATTTGGAAGGAAAGACCCATTTTAGACACAAGCTTGAACACCTATTTTTATGATATTTGGAGATATAAAAATAGTTACACATTTTAGAGATAAGCATGGACACCTATTTTTATGAGATTTTGAGATATTTTATCCCTTGTTCAAGGTTAATTAAACCAAGGTTGAAAATATGCACTTTTTTCCATGCTTATCTCTGATATTGGTACCTACTTTTATAGCTCCAAATATCATAAAAATAATTGTCCATACTTATCTCTCAAACATGCACTTTGTTGACTTTCTGAGAAGTCAAATTTTAAAGTAGATTTAGATACCCACTTGAGAGATAAGCATGGACACCTATTTTTATGATATTTGAAGATTTGTATCTACAAAAATAGTTAACCATCTAAGATTTAAGCATCGACACCTATGTTTATGATATTTTGAGCTATAAATATAGGTACCCATTTAAGAGATAAGCAGAGACACCTATTTTTATAAGATTTGGAGATATAAAAATAGGCACCCATTTGAGAGATAAGCATGGACACTTATTTTTATGAGATTTGGAGTTATTTGGAGTTAAACCAAGGTTCAAAATATGGACTTTTGTCGACTATCTCGGTATTGAGTTTTGAAGGTGGATTTAGGTACCCATTTTAGAGATAAAAATCTACACCTATTTTAATGAGATTTGGAGCTATAAAAATAGGTACCCATTTTAGAGATAAGCATGGACACCTATTTTTATGAGATTTTGAAGTATAAAAATAAGTTTCCATCTTATAAATAATAATGGACATACATTTATAGCTACTAAAATGGGTACCTATTTTTATAGATCCAAATATCATAAAAAGAGGTACCCATTTGAGAGATAAGCATGGATAGGTTTAGAAACTGATTTAAGATATAATCATGGACACCTATTTTTATGAGATTTGGAGGTATAAAAATATGTACCCATTTTAGACATAAGCATGAACAAAAATGCATCTTTTCAACCTTGGCTTGACCAACCTTGAACAAGGACCAAAGTAGCTTCAAATCTCATACAAATAGGTGTCCATGCTTATCTCTAAAATGGGTACCTATTTTTATAGCTCCTAATCTCATAAAAATAGCTGTCCACGCTTATCTCTCAAATGGGTACCTATTTTTATAGCTCCAAATATCGTAAAAATAGGTGTCGATTCTTATCTCTAAAATGGGTTCCTAAATCCACTTTCAAAACTAAATTCCAAGAAAGTCGACAAAAGTGGATATTTAAACCTTAGTTTGAACAACCTTGAACGAGGGCCAAAATAGCTTCAAATCTCATAAAAATCGGTGTCCATGCTTATCTCTCAAATGGGTACCTATTTTTATAGCTCCAAATGTCATAAAAATAGGTGTCCATGTGTATCTCTAAAATGGGAACCTATTTTCATAGTTCCAAATCTCATAAAAATATCTCCAAATCTCAAAAAAATAGGTGTCTATGCTTATGTCTAAAAATAGGTACCTATGCTTATCTCTCAAATTTGTACCTATTTTTATAGTTGCAAATCTCATAAAAATAGGTGTCCAGGCTTATCTCTCAAATGGGTACCTATATTTATATCTCCTAATGTCATAAAAATAGATATTCATGCTTATCTCTAAATCTATTATATACCAATATTTAATTATAGGTCTAAATCTCATAAAAATAGAGCTATTTTGTGAAACCTATAGCTCCAAATCTCATAAAACTAGGTGTCCATGGTTATCTCTAACATAGGTTTCTAGGATTATCTCTCAAATGGGTACCTATTTTTATAGCTCTGAATCTCATAAAAATAGGTGTCCAAACTTATCTCTCAAATGGCTACCTATTTTTATAGCTCCAAATTTCATAGAAATTGGTTTCCATGCTTATCTCTAAAATGGATACCCATTTTGTCAACTTTCTAAGAATTGAATTTTGAAAGTCGATTTAGGTTACCATTTGAGAAATAAGAATAGACAGCTATTTTTATGAGATTTGGAGCTATAAAAATAGGTACCCATTTGAGAGATAAGCATGGACACCTATTTTTATGATATTTGAAGCTATAAAAAATAGATACCCATATTAAAGATAACCATGGACAGCTATTTTTATAAGATTTGGAGCTATTTTGGCCTTTCTTCAAGGTCGATCAAGCCAAGGTTGAAAATATGGACTTATGTTGACTTTCGCGGAATTGAAATTTTAAAGTAGATTTGGATACCCATTAAAGAGATAAGGACACCTATTTTTATGAGTTTTGGAGCTAAAAAATAGGTACACATTTTAGATATAACCATGGATACGTATTTTTATAAGATTTGAGAGATAAGCATGGACACCTATTTTTATGAGATTTGGAGCTATTTTTTTCCTCGTTTAGGGTTGGTTAAACCAAGGTTGAAAAGATGCATTTTTGTCAACTTTCTCATAATTGAATTTTGAAACTAGATTTAGATACCCATTTGAGAGATAAGCATGGACACCTATTTTGATGAGATTTGGAGCTATTTTGGCCATTCTTTATAATAATCATGGACACCCCTTTTTATAGGTACAAATCTCATAAAAAAAATTGTCTAGGGTTATCGCTAAAATGGGTACCTATTTGTATAGCTCCAAATCTCATAAAAATAGGTGTCCATGCTCATCTCTGAAATGGGTATCTAAATCTACTTTAAAATTTCAATTCTGAGAAAGTCGACAAAATTGCATATTTTCAACCTTGGTTTGACCAACCTTTAATGAGGGCGAAAGTACCTCCAAATTTCATAAAAATAGGTGTCCATACTGATCTCTTAATAGGTACCTATTTTTATAGCTCCAAATCTCTTAAAAATAGTTGTCCATGCTTCTACCTAAAATGGGTACCTATTTTTATGGCTTCAAATCTCCTAAAAATAGATGTACATGCTTATCTCTCAAATGGGTACCTATTTTTATAGCTCCAAATCTCATAAAAATAGATGTCCATGCTTATCTCTAAAATGGTTACCTATTTTTATAGCTCCAAATATCATGAAAATAAGTATTCATACTTATCTTTAAAATGGGTACCTAAATCTACTTTAAAATTTAAATTCCAAGAAAGTCGACAAAAATGCATATTTTCAACATTGGTTTGACCAAGCTTGAACGAGGGACAAAATAGCTCCAAATATCATAAAAATAGTTGTCCATACTTATCTATAAAATGAGTACCTATTTGTATAGATCCAAATGTCATAAAAATAGGTGTCCATGCTTATTTCTAAAATGGATACCATATTTATAGCTCCAAAACTCATAAAAATATGTGTCCATGTTTCTCTCTAAAATGGGTACCTTTTAAAATATATCAAATTCTCATAAAAAATGGTGTCCATGCTTATATCTAAAATGGGTACCTATTTTTATAGCTCCAAATCTAATAAAAATGGCTATAAATATTATAAAAATAGGTGTCCATGCTTATCTCTAAAATGGGTATCTAAATCTACTTTAAAATTTCAATTCCAAGAAAGTTAACAAAAGTGCATAATTTCAGACATGGCTTGACCAACCTGTAACGAGGGCCAGTTGAGAGATAAGCATAGACACTTATTTTATGAGATTCAAAGCTATAAAAATAGGTACCCATTTGAGAAATAAGAATGGACACCATTTTTTATGAGATTTGGAGCTATTTTGGCCCTTGTTCAAGGTTGGTCAAACCAAGGTTAATTAGCTGTACTTTTGTCGACTTTCTCAAAATTGAGTTTTGAAAGTGGATTAAGGTGCCCATTTGAGAGATAAGCATGGACACCTATTTTTATAAGCTTTGAAGCTATAAATATAGGTACCCATTTTAGAGATAAGCATGGACATCTATTTTTATGAGATTTAGAGCTATAGAAATAGGTACCCGTTTTAGAGATATGCACCGACACTTGTTTTTATGAGATTGGGAGCTATAAAAATCGGTACCCATTTTAGAGATAAGCATGAAAACCTATTTTTATGATATTTGGAGCTATAAAAATAGATACCCATTGGAGAGATAAGCATGGACAAAAGTGCGTATTTTCAACCTTGGCTTGACCAACCTTGAATGAGAGACAAAATAGCTCCAAATCTCAAAAAAAAGGTGTCTGTGCATATCTCTCAAATGGTTACATATTTTTATAGCTCCAAATGTCATAAAAATAGATGTCTATGCTTATCTCTAAAATGGGTACATATTTGTATAGCACCAAATGTCATAAAAATAAGTGTCCATACTTATCTCTAAAATGGATACCTATTTTTATAGCTCCAACTCTCATAAAATTAGGTCCAGATATCATAAACATAGGTTTCCACACTTATATCTAAAATGGATACCTACTTTTTATAGCTCCAAATGTCATAAAAATAGGCGTTAATGCTTATCTCTAAAATGAGTACCTATTTTTATATCTCCAAATCTCATAAAAATAGGTGTCCATGCTTATCTCTATAATGGGTACCTATTTTTATAGCTCTGGATCTCATAAAAATAGGTGTCCATACTTATGTCTAAAATGGGTACCTATTTTTATAGCTCCAGATTTCATAAAAATAGGTGTCCATGCTTATATCTAAAATGGGTACCTAGTTTTATAGCTCTAAATCTCATAAAAATAGGTACTCATGCTTATGTCTAAAATGTGTACCTATTTTGATTAATCGAAATCTCATAAAAATAGGTGTTCGTGCTTATCTCTAAAATGAGTACCTATATTTATATCTCCAAATTTCATAAAAATATGCGTCCATGCTTATCTCTAAAATGGGTACCTACTTTTATATATCTATGCTTATATCTAAAATGGGTTCCTATTTTTATATCTCCAAATCCCATAAAATAGTTATCTATGCTTATCTCTAAAATGGGTATCTATTTTTATAGATCAAAATCCCATAATCATAGGTGTCCATGCTTATCTCTAAAATGAGTACCTATTTTTATAGCTCAAAATCTCATAAAATAGGTGTCCATGCTTATCTCTAAAATGGATATCTATTTATATATCTCTAAATCTAATAAAAATAGGTGTACATGCTTATCTCTAAAATGGGTGCCTATTTTTATAGCTCCAAATATCATAAAAATAGGTGTCCATGCTTATCTCTCAAATAGTTTTCTAAATCTATATTCAAATTTCAATTTTGAGAAAGTAAAAAAAAAGCCATATTTTCAACCTTGGTTTGACCAACCTTGAACGAGGGCCAAAATAGCTGCAAATATCATAAAAATAGGTGTCCATGCTTATCTGTAAAAATAGGTACCCATGCTTATCTCTCAAATGGACACCTATTTTTATAAGCATCGATACCTATTTTTATGAGAGTTTGAGCTATAAAAATAGGTACCCATTTTTCAGTGTCTATTTTTACAGGCACCCATTCTGAAAATATGTACTTTTGTTGATTTTTTTGTGTTGGAATATATTAAACCCACTCACAACTTAGGATAAAATAATTAATCATTATTTGATTAATTATTCACCCACTAGCTTAATTAGTTGGCATCCACTTGCATCTTAAAGTCAATACATGCCATCTATATCCTAGGAATGATTTATTTCTAATTCTGGGTTGATCCAGAATTAGTATACAGGACTTTATAGCAAATTCTGTTTTTTCTGCTTTTTCCTGCTTTTCTGTAAAAGCTAGTCAACTAGGAAACTGGGAGCTTTTGTTTCCAACCCATCCTCCATTAGTTTTTCTCCATTTTCTAGGATTAGCATGTTATTTCCATCTCCTTGACAACTCACTCATGCTTTTTCCAACTCGTGAGGTCCTTGATAGATTTAGCAAGTGCTTTATCCACCTATGGGGGTTTGCTATATTTTGGTAAGTCAACATTTTTGAGCTTTATGAGTTGTTTCCATACAATTTGACTTTCCCATGAGGGAAGCACTATTTATGTACACTATTATTCATAATTATTTAATGGAAGGATACACACCAATATTCATCTCTTCATTCATGTGATTCAGTCTCTTTTCTTCTCTCTATTTTTCCTGTGTATGCTTGTGAGAATTCTTAGTAGCAAGATCTATTTCCTGTGCTTCTTCTTAGCATCATTGCTCATAGCATTTATCTATTATTTCTACATGGTATCAGAGTTACAAGGTTGATCAAGTTCTACAAAGTTGAGGAGCGCTTCCAGTCTCCTATCCCTCTTTGAAGAAGAGCTTGTCTAGCTTACAAGATTTTCTCCTAGTTTGTTTTGCAGGTTGCAGAGAGTATCTCTTAGAGCATATCAACAACTTCAATATGGATTCAAAAGTTCCTCTACTATCTCCTTTCAACTATGCTGATTGGAAGCCAAAGATGAGTGCATACTTGAAGAGGCAATGTCTCTTTGATGTCTCCATTGGTGCATTGAGTGAACCTGAGTCTTATGAAGAGAAGATTGATTGGATAAATAATTATGATAGAGCTTATGGAATTATGTGTTTGGGAATGTCTCCAAATATATATCATCTCATAGATTCTGCTGAATTTCCATTTGATCTTTGGAAAATTTTGGACAAAGCTTTTGGTTTGCAGGAAATTGAAGATGAAGCATGGAGAGAACCGAGCATCTCCTCTTGTTCTCTTTCTCAATATTTCTTGGAATATAAATTATTTGATGAAGTTGACCATGATGAAGAAGTTTCTCATACAGTTCATGTTGCTACTTCCCTCTTTCATTCGAATTCTTCCTCCTTCAATGAAGAAGCAAATATTGAAGAGCCATCTTTTTCTGTGTCTCTTGAAGGTGATTTTTCTTCTTGTGATACTATTGATGAAAAAGAAGTAACATATGGAGCTGCTGCTGATATTGATTATGATCCTATAACCCGTTCATTGTTCTCTCCATCTCCTATCTTATATTATGAGATCTATGTGCCAAATTCTTCACACCTTGTGCATACCTCTCTCATTGATGGTGCGCAACCCAGTGACTTACAGGATGTTTGCTTAGCCACATCAAGCCTTATTTGTGTCATACCACTTACCATACTTGATCTCATGTGCTTCATCATATCCTCCTTTGTTCTTGGCATCAATACTCAGATCCTTCTTGAAGATTGTGAACATCTCATTCTTTCCTCCTTTCATACAGAGGATTCATTACCAATGTATTCCCATGAGTCTATTGATATGCTTATATGTGATCCTTTGGATTCTGATTTAGAAGCATATTTTCAAGTTGATACACATATAATACCATCATCCATACCATCTACCATACCTCTGAATAATCCAAAGACTATACAAATCCCAAGCTCACTAGTTAATTCCTCATTGGTCTCTTATGCAGTGATATTTATCTTACATGATTTGAAGTCTTTCTTAACTTTCAGTGGCTGGTTATCCATGACCTTAGTCATATATGGACTGATATTAAACATGTTTGGATTTGTTCTAAACACTTATGGTTCAGATATTATGCCCATCCATCATTCATATTTTTACACCTATCAATTTTCCCCAGTTGTTCATAATTTTCTTAGTCTAGCCCTATATCCTCATGGAGCCACTGAATCCTTTGTCTTTGTTGTTCCATATGTTAATATTTTTGATATATTAGAGTTTTATCAGCCTCATATCAGATCTATACAGGTGCTACATCAGATTGGAAGATTGACATGTGATACACATCACAATTTTGCAGCTATTCAGGGAATTGGGTGTGAAGTAAATTGCCTTATTTTTTGTACTCTTTGGAAAGGAATATGCACAGATCTCTTTTCCATTTCAGATTATGTTTGCAGATCAGAGTTTGACAACAGAAAGAAGCATTCAGATAATGCTCCTACTTCATCAGTTGACGAGATACAAGGAGTCTCTCATCTTCCTTCTTGCAGGTTCTACACTCCAGCGCATGATCATGGAGTTCATGATTTCTTCAGTAATTCCTTCATCCAGAAGCAGTTTAGTCAGCTCATTAAAGTGAAGATGAAGATATGTTGAAGATATATTTCAAATTTTGTGCCTCGTCCTATCTTGAGGGAGGATTTTCCCCATGTGGTTTTGCCTCTTTCCTCACTTTTCTGGACATAATAATTGTTAAAGGGTGACCATAGCCTTGTTGCTGGGCCCTATATGCATCCATATTTTTTGTCATATCATCATAAAGTCAGACTTATAGAGGGTGTTGGAATATATTAAACCCACTCATTAATCATTATTTTTTAAAATAATTAATCATTATTTGATTAATTATTCACCCACTAGCTTAATTAGTTGGCATCCACTTGCACCTTAAAGTCAATACATGCCATCTATATCCTAGGAATGATTTATTTCTGATTCTGGGTTGATCCAGAATTAGTATACAGGACTTTATAGCAGATTCTGTTTTTTCTGTTTTTTCCTGCTTTTCTGTAAAAGCTAGTCAACTAGGAAACTAGGAGCTTTTGTCTCCAACCCATCCTCCATTAATTTTTCTCCATTTTCTAGGACTAGCATGTTATTTCCATCTCCTTGACAACTCACTCATGCTTTTGCTAACTCGTGAGGTCCTTGATAGATTTAGCAAGTGCTTTATCCACCTATGGGGGTTTGCTATATTTTGGTAAGTCAACATTTTTGAGCTTTATGAGTTGTTTCCATACAATTCGACTTTCCCATGAGGGAAGCACTATTTATGTACACTATTATTCATAATTATTTAATGGAAGGATACACACCAATATTCATCTCTTCATTCATGTGATTCAGTCTCTTTTCTTCTCTCTATTTTTCCTGTGTATGCTTGTGAGAATTCTTAGTACCAAGATCTATTTCCTGTGCTTCTTCTTAGCATCATTGCTCATAGCATTGATCTATTATTTCTACATTTAAGAATTGAGTTTTAAAAGTGGATTTAGGTACCCATTTGAGAGATAAGCATTGGACACCTATTTTTAAGAGATTTGTAGCTATAAAAATAGATACCCATTTAACAAATAAGAATAGACACATATTTTTCTGAGAGTTGGAGCTATAAAAATAGGCACCAATTTTAGACAAGCATGGACACCTATTTTTATGAGATTTGGAGATATATAAATAGATACCCATTTTAGAGATAAGCATGAATGCCTATTTTTAAAAAATTTGGAAATATAAAAATAGGTACCCATTTTAGAGATAAGCATCGACACCTATTTTTATGGGATTTGGATCTATAAAAATAGATACCCATTTTAGAGATAAGCATAGATACCTATTTTATGGGATTTGGAGCTAAAAAAATAGGTACCCATTTTAGATATAAGCATAGCCACCTAAAAATAGGTACTCATTTTAGAGATAAGCATGGATGCATATTTTTAAAAGATTTTGAGCTATAAAAATAGGTACTCATTTTAGAGATAAGAATGGACACCTATTTTTATGAGATTTGGATCTATAAAAATAGATATGCATTTTAGAAATAAGCATGGATACCTATTTTTATGAGATTTGGAGCTACAAAACTAGGTATTGTCGAGCACCCTAAATGCAGATAAATTATTATCAACACACAAAGCATACAAGATTTATTGTCAACCCAGGAAAGTATTTTATTTCAAAGGATAGATGCACAATTTATGCTTAAACACCAGATCATTGTAATTAAACACTTTACCCTTAACAACCATGTTCATCCCTCAGCTTAGGATTCATGCATCGTTGGGGTTGACACACAGGCTGGGAGTCACTTTTAATATAAATGTGATAAGTACACGGACTAGAGGGAATACCCCTCATCTCTGTATATTCCCAGGCAAATGCCCCCTTGTGTTCTTTCAAGAGGTTGATCAGGCGTTTCTATTCCTCTAAGGAGAGACTAGGATTGATATTCAAATTTCTTCCAGGCTCTACCTCAATAGGAATACTCTCTGAATTTTTCACAACCAGGATTATGTTTGTGTCACCAACTAAGGCTTCTTCCGTAAGATTTTCTTGTTCTTCCTTGCCCAGGGTGGTGTTCAGAATTTGATAAACCTCTCTATTCACTGAAGCGGGTTCACTAATGAAATTGATAATAGTGTCATCTTCTGTTTCATTTTTAAAACTTAAGGCCTTCCCTATAGTTAATAGTGGCTGAACATCCTCCTCCTCCTCCTGCTCTATCCAAAGGGATGTTTCAGCCTCTATACTTGGTCGAGCCGGAGGATAAAGGGTGAGATTTTTAGTATCCATACCATTAGATATAGTCATGGACCACGATCGACAGCTGATGCAAGCATCAGCTGTGGCCAACCAAGGTCTCCCCAGGATCAATGGGTGTCCCCCCAGCTGTGATTTTGGTTGTAATACCAAAAATTCAGCTGGGTACTCCCATGAATCTACTGAGATGACAAGGTCATCCAGAATCCCTTCGGGTCTGATGGTGGATCTGTCTGCTAATTCCAAAATAGTAGGGGTCGGTCTGAGGTTAGTGAGCCCAAGCTTCTTTACAGTCTCTATTGTGATAACGTTGATTGCTGCTCCTAGATCCACTAGCACGTTGGGTATCTGTGTCTATCCTATCTGTACAGTAACAGTAGGATTGCCAGGGTCATCATATTTAGTCAGAGGGGATTTTCCTGTCATCAAGGCAGATAAGTTCCCTATGACGTGGACCATGGGAGGATCCCCGGGTTTCCTTCCTTCTTTCTTAGTGCACAAGTCCCGAATTGTTCTAGCGTAAATAGGCACATCTTGAAGACCTTGAAGAAGGGGAATTTTGACATAAAGGTTCCTTAACTCTCCAAGGAGGTTAAACTGAGATTTTCCCCCCGTTCTTGGTAGCATTAGTCTTTCGGGGTATGGTGGTTGCTTTATCAACTGGTAAGGCTGTGTATTGTCAAATTTATCATTGGATGTTTCAGCCACCCCTTTATCGTCGGATGTTTCAGCCGTCCCTTCTAAGGGATGCTCAGCATCTTCAATGATAGGAGCTGTGTCAAATGGATGCTGTGAATTCCCTGTTTCTTTATGCCCAGAGGGTGAAACATCCTCTGTAATTACAGGTTCTACAATTTTCCCAGATCGCAAATGAATTTCGTTGTAGGGTACAGGGGAAAGAGAGTAAGTAAGCATATTGACAGTCTCCAATTGATGGACTGCTTTATTATTCGGATTGGGGTTAGGTTGGGCAGGCAGCTGAGGTCGGATTGGTATATTCTGGACAGAATTATTCTGCAGCTGCAGCTGCGACTGCTGAGGTGGGTATTAAGGATATGGAGGAAGTTGAGGGAATCGGGGAAACTGAGGAGAATATGGTGACTGTTGAGGTGGAGGTGGTTGAGGAAACTGGTTCCCAGGATGGAAATTCCTCCATCCATGAGACCACGACGTAGTTTGATGTGGTGGTTGTGTCCAAGGACTCCATGAGTTATAGTTTTGCATTGCAGGTTGAGAAGAGTTCCACTGAGTATAATTTGAAGGGAATTGTGTATTCACATTTTGCATGTTATTATTCCAATTTCCCATATTATTCAAAAATGGAAACGAGTCTGAAGGCATACCTTGATTTCGAGGCTGCCACGGTTTCTTCTGTGCAATAAAGTAGGCTGCTTCCACATCCGGATTTGATGCCTGCAGAACGGCCTTTACTTGAGGAAGTGAGGGACATTCTTTCATATCATGGTTCAGCTCACATATCTAACATACAATTACTTTTTCAACCAGACATTCTCTCACCGTATGATTCTTTCTACATCGGGGGCAGAACACACCTAACGTGAGATCCTCCACTGCTTGTTTTTGTTTTGCCTTCAGGACATCGATCTCCGAGGAGATAGAGCTCATCATTCCTGTTTTAAAATTTTCAAGGATATTTCCTATCTCTGCACGGGTGGTGCCTCCATTAGAGGATTTATGAGTTCTGTTGAAGACGTCACGTTCTAGCTTATCTCGTTTGTCCCGCTTATTGTTCCTGGAAGACCCCTTGGAGTATCTCTTGCATAGTTCCACAATTTTTTCAAAAGGTTTTTTGGAGATATCTCCCTTACCAAGTAGATTTAACATATCTAAACAATCATCCCTGATCCCACGGAGCAAGATTATCTTGAGTACATCCAGCCCCATCTTCGTCTGCCCAGCTCTCTGCACATTGTACAGCAGTCTTTCCACAAAGTCCTCCAAACTTTCGTCCTCCTTCTGCACCATTTTAAATAATTCCTCTCTCTTGTCCTTGGTATTACAATATTCCTGATATTTATCCAGGAACACTTGTTTCATTGTATCCCAATTAGCAACGGTTCCTCCTCCAAGGCTCATAAACCAGTGTAATGCATTGTCCTTCAGGGTAGCAGGAAAAAGTTTTAGCTTTTGGGCATCAGTGATATAATCGTAGCTGCGACAAAGAATATCGAATTCAAAAAGGAATTCGTCTGGGTCCTCTACCGCCTTTCCATGGAAATGAGGTAACACCGATCGTGAGATATTCTTCATAGGAGTTGCCCCATCTGGTTGTTGAATCGGAAATTGTAGTGTAGCCACCGTTCCTTCTGGCAGGGAGAGATTTTCATGATGATTATTTTCTCCCATTACTTCCTCCTCATCGGCCCCGTGTCTGTTACTCATCTCTTCTTCAGTTTTCTCTTATTCTGTCTTCTCCTCTTCGTTTCTTTCTGCGTTCTTTTCTTCGTCCTTCTCCTATTCCTCTTTCTTTTCTTCATTCCTCCACTGATCCAAGAACTTCTGGTGGTACTGATACCACTCTTCCTTAGTTACAATCCTCCCGTTGATGTGATAATTCGAACCTCTACCCACAAGTCCAGTTGTAACAACTGTGTCTTTGTCTGCAGGGATGGCCGAGGAAGTCGCAGCTGCTCGTATGTTCTCCACCGTGGATCCCGAAGCTGGCGCCCCAGGATCGGTAGGGTTTCTTCTGATAGGAGTGTCCTGAAGACGATCCCCAGTGGATGAATTAGTTCTGTCAACAAGATCGTCGATGAACGTCCTTCTGCCCAATGGTACTCCTCGACCGCGACCCGAGCCACCTGCACTGTTAGTATCTTGTGGGGTTTTGGGAGTTGGGAATTGATCACGTTTTACCCTTATCGTATTCATGCAACCCAAATCATTTCATCAAAGAGAATAAAAAGAAACTAACTAGAAACAATTACCAAATGTAACCAATGATAGTGTTTAATTTTTATCCTTCCCAGGCAACGGCGCCAAAATGTCGAGCACCCTAAATGCAGATAAATTATTATCAACACACAGAGCATACGAGATTTATTGTCAACCCAGGAAAGTATTTTATTTCAAAGGATAGATGCACAATTTATGCTTAAACACCAGATCATTGTAATTAAACACTTTACCCTTAACAACCATGTTCATCCCTCAGAACCTGTGTAATCCCACCAATCTTCTAAACACTACAAATTCAATTGCTTCCTACCATATATCAACAGGAAATGAAATCAGATTCAAATGACAATTGCAGACAGAAAGGAAATCCTATTCATATCCCAGAATAAATGCTCTGCCTACTCGATCTAACCACTCTTGAAATCCATAAACAGAAACGGAACGTAATCTAGAAATTCAATTGCAGCAAATCAAGTTCAGCTACTCTAAAGAATTGAATTGCAGAAATGAAAGTTAACAACTGTAACAGTAAAATAGTTGCAGGGATTCATGGGATGACAATCTGAAACATGAGATGAACAAAGCTGTGTACAGCTATTGAATGGATTGCATAAAGGAAACTTCCTACTCAGTCGACTATTAATCTATAGCAATCACCAATCTCAGGAAAATCTAATACTGCAAATTCACACATGCCACTGCTGCGTACACAAGCAATATAATCAACAGAACATCACACGATAATAAATTCAGAGATCCTACTTTAACTCAGTAATCTCTGCAGAAGGCGGGCCCAGCCTTCACACAGAGACGCTGGATGAACAATGTACAGCTCCCTTAAATCAGCGGTAACTCTTTGTATTAAAAAGAAGAATGAATAAAAATTACTTCCACTATCAATACAAGAATGAATTATATATTTTCCAACCCCCTGGGTCGAGGCAGCCTCTCATTTTTATACATACGGACCATAACAGCCGATCCTATTACAAAGGGCAGCCATGAAGATCTCTGATCTTCAAGCGCCCTGAATAACACGGGTTGTTACAAAACATGGCGTGGTGCAAATATAGAAAATGAGAAAGAGCTGTGAGCTGTCCCAGAAGTGGCGATCTTCCTAGATCGCCATAATATTCGAACAGCTATACTAAAGATCCCCCAATCGTAGCACATTCTGTTACAGCTACTTTGTACGGCTCTGTCTGGAGGGTTGCATAGGAACCACGTGCCTTAATTGATGATTGAAGGATTGAGGGTCTCCTTGAATCACGAACACCCCTTGTTTCAAGACTTGTTCAGCTCCACTTTCCTGCAGTCAACTCATATTGCGCTATCTTCATAAATCACAACGTATTAGCACAATTTCGAGAGATAAACAGCCTTAATTGTCACAATCATAAGCATTAATAGGATAAAACAATAATCAGTCTTACCTTGGCAATTTAGGGCATAGAGTGAGGAAAACAGGTCTAATTAGCATGCTGAACAGTGTAAAACAAGGGAAGTAAAGGTGATTAAGGATGGTTAAAAAAGGACCAATTGTGGACTCAACAGGTACCCATTTTAGAGATAAGCATCGACACCTATTTTTATGAGATCTGGAGCTAGAAAAATAGGTGCCCATTTTAGAGATAAGCATGGACACCTATTTTTATGAGATCTAGAGATATAAAAATAGGTACCCATTTTAGATATAAACATGGACACCTATTTTTATGAGATCTGGAGCTATAAAAATAGATACACATTTTACAGATAAGCATGGACACCTATTTTTATGAGATTTGGAGCTATAAAAATAGGTACCCATTTGAGAGATGAGCATGGACACCTATTTTTAGGAGATTTGGAGCTATTTTTTCCCTCGTTCAAGGTTTGTCAAAATATGCACTTTTTCAACTTTCTCACAATTAAAAATTTTAAAGTAGATTTAGGTACCCATTTGAATTTCGAGAAAGTAAAAAAAAAATGCATCTTGTCAACCTTTGTTTGGGTACCTATTTTTAAAGCTCCAAATCTCATAAAATTATCTCCAATTCTCATAAAAATAGGTTTCCACGCTTATCTCTCAAATGGGTATGTAAATCCACTTTAAAATTTCAATTACGAGAAAGTCGAAAAAAGTGCATCTTTCAACCTTGGTTTGAATGACCTTGAACGAGGACCAAAGTAGCTCCAAATCTCATAACAAAAGGTTTCCATTATTATCTCTAAAATGGGTACCTATTTCTATAACTCTAAATATCATAAAATTATGTCTCCATGGTTATCTATAAAATGGGTACCTATTTTTATAGCTCCAGATCTCATAAAAATACTTGTCCATGATTATCTCTAAAATGGGTACCTATTTTTATAGCTCCAAATATCATAAAAGAAAATTTCATTTTTATCTCTAAAATGGGTACTTATTTTTATAGCTTTAAATCTCATAAAAATAGGTTTCAATGTTTATCTCTAAAATGGGTACCTATTTTTATAGCTCCAAATCTCATAAAAATACTTGTCCATGCTTATCTCTCAAATAGGTACCCATTTGAGAGATAAACATGGACACATATTTTTGTGGGATTTGGAGCTATAAAAATAAGTACCCATTTTAGATATAAGCTTGGACACCTATTTTTATGAGATTTGGAGCTGTAAAAATAGGTACTCATTTTATAAATAAGCATGGACACCTATTTTTATGAGATTTAGAGCTATAAATATAGGTACCAATTTTAAAAATAAGCATAAAAAACTATTTTTATGATATTTGGACGTGTTTATGAGATTTGGAACTATAAAAATGGGTACCAATTTTCGTGATAACCATGGACACCTAGTTTTATGAGATTTGGAGATATGTTTTTGCCCTCGTTCAAGGTTGGTCAAATCAAGGTTATATCTCAAATGGGTATCTAAATCCACTTGCATAAAACTAAGTTTCTATGCTTATCTCTACAATATGTATCTATTTTTATAGCTCCAAATATCATAAAAGTAGGTGTCCATGTTTATCTTTAAAATGGGTACCTATTTTTATCGACTACAAATCTCATGGACACCTATTTTTATAAGATTTGGAGCTATAAAAAATAGGTACCCATTTGAAAGATAAGTATAGACACCTATTTTTATGAGATTTGGAGATATAAAAATAGGTATCCATGGTTATCTCTAAAATGGGTACCTATTTTTATAGCTCCAAATCTCATAAAAATAGGTTTCCATGATATTTCAAGTTATAAAATTGGTACCCATTTTAGAGATAAGAATGGATACCTATTTTTATGAGATTTGGAGCTATAAAAATAGGTACTCATTTTAGAGATAAGCATGGAAACCTATTTTATGAAAGTGGATTCAGATACCCATTTGAGATAACACATATTTAAGATATAAGCATGGAAACCTATTTTTATGAGAATTTGGAGTTATAAAAATAGGTACATATTTTAGGGATAAGCATGCATGCCTATTTTTATGAGATTTGAAGCTATTTTTATGTGATTTGGAGCGATAAAAACAAGTACCCATGTTAGAGATAAGCATGAGCACATTTATTTATAGCTCCAAATCTCGTAAAAATAGCTCCAAAACTCATAAAAATAGATACCAAATCTCATAAAAATAGGTGTCTATATTTATCTCTAAATCTCATGAAAATCACATAAAAATAGGTGTCCATGCTTAGCTCTCAAATGGGTACCTATTTTTATAACTCCAAATCTCATAAAATAGGTGTCCATGCTTATCTCTACAATAGGTATCTATTTTTATATCTACAAATGTCATAAATATAGGTGTCTATGCTTATCTCTAAAATCGCATAGGTACCTATTTTCATGACATTTGGAGCTATAAAAAAAAGGTACCCATTTAGAGATACGCATGAACACATATTTTATGAGATTTTGAGCTATATAAATAAGTACCCATTTGAGATATAAGCATGAACACCTATTTTTAAGAGTTTTGTAGCTATTTTTATGAGATTTGGAGCTATAAAAATGGATACCCATTTTAGAGATAAGCATGGACGCCTATTTTTATGAGATTTGGAGCTATAAAAATAGGTACCCATTTTAGAGACAAGCATGGACACCTATG
The DNA here is from genome assembly GCA_001517045.1 of Pseudotsuga menziesii. Taxonomy (NCBI): domain Eukaryota; kingdom Viridiplantae; phylum Streptophyta; class Pinopsida; order Pinales; family Pinaceae; genus Pseudotsuga; species Pseudotsuga menziesii. The sequence continues at coordinate 534,187 of LPNX011121701.1, forward strand.
CATATTTTCAAGCTTGGCTTGGCCAACCTTGAACGAGGGCCAAACTAGCTACAAATCTCATAAAACTAGGTACACATTTTAGAGTTAAACATGGACACCTATTCTTATGGTTACATATTTTTATAGCTCCAAATGTCATCAAAATATATGTCCAAGTTATCTCTAAAATGGGTACCTATTTTTATAGCTCCAAATCTCATAAAATAGGTGTCCATGCTTATCTCTAAAACGGGTACCTATTTTTAAAACTCCAAATATCAAAAAAATAGGTGTCCATTCTTATCTCTTAAATGGGTATATAAATCTACTTTTAAAATATGTGTCCATGCTTATCTCTCAACTAAATATCTATTTTTATTTCTCCAAATCTCATAAAAATATGTGTCCATGCTTATCTCTAAAATGGGTACCTAAATCCACTTTCAAAACTCCATTCTTAGAAGGTCGACAAACGTACATCTTTTAAACCTTGGTTTGACCAACTTATCTCCCAAATGGGTATCAATTTTTATAGCTCCAAATCTCATAAAAATAGGTACCCATGCTTATCTTTCAAATGGGTAGCTATTTTTATAAAAATAGGAGTCCATGCTTATCTTTAAAATGGGTACCTATTTATGAGTTATCTCCAAATATCATAAAAATAGGTGTTCATGTTTCTAAATCTACTTTCAAAACTCAATTCTGAGAAATGTAGTTATTTTTATGATATTTGGAGCTATAAAAATAGGTACCCATTTTATAAATAGGAATGGACACCTATTTTTATGGCATTTGGAGCTATAAAAATAGGTATATATTTGAGATATAAGCATGGACACCTATTTTTATGAGAATTTGGAGCTATTTTGGTGCTCATTCAAGGTTGGTCAAACCAATGTTGAAAATATGCGCTTCTGTAGCCTTTCTCGAAATTGAAATTTTAAAGTGGATTTAGGTACCCATTTGAGAGATAAGCATGGAAACCTAAATTTATGTGATTTGGAGCTATAAAAATAGGTATCCATTTGAGAGATAAGCATGGACACCTATTTTTAAAGTACATTTAGACACCCATTTTAGAGATAAGCATGGACACTTATTTTTATGGTATTTAGAGCTATAAAAATAGGTAACCATTTTAGAGATAAGCATGCGCAATGATTTTTATGATATCTAGAACTATAAAAATAGGTACCTATTTTAGAGATAAGCATGGACACCTATTTTTATGAGAATTGGAGCTATAAAAATAGGTATCAATTTGAGAAATAAGCATGGACACCTATTTTTATGATATTTGGCTCTATAAAAATAGGTACCCATTTCAGAGATAAGCATGACAAAAGTGCATATTTTCAACCTTGGCTATACCAACCTTGAATGAGGGCCAAAATAGCTCCAAATCTCTAAAAAATAGATGTCAATGCTTATCTTTCAATGGGTACCTACTTTTATAGCTCCAAATATCATAAAAATATTTGTCCATGGTTATCTCTAAAATGAGTACCTATTTTTATAGCTCAAAATCTCAAAAAAATAGGTGTCCATGCTTATCTCTAAAACAGATGTCCAGGGTTATTTCTCAAATGGGTACCTATTTTCATAAATCCAAATCTCATAAAAATATGTGTCCATGCTTATCTCCAAAATGGATACCTATTTTTATAGCTCCATCTCATAAAAATTTGTGTCCATGCTTATTTCTAAAATGGGTACCCATTTTTATATCTGCAATTCTCATAAAAATAGCTGTCCATTCTTATCTATAAAATGGGTACCCATTTTTTTAGCTCCAAATTTCATAAAAATAGGTGTCCATGCTTATCTTTAAATTGGGTACCTATTCATACAGCTCCAAATCTCATAAAAATAAGTGTCCATGCTTATCTCTAAAATGTTTTCCTAAATATAAATTCAAAACCCAATTCAGAAAAAGTCGACAAAAGTGCATATTTTCAACCTTCGCTTGACCAACTTTGAACAAGGGCCACAATAGCTTTAATTCTCATAAAAATAGATGCCCATGCTTATCTCTCAAATGGACACCTATTTTTATAACTCCAAATCTCAGAAAATAGGTACCTAAAGTGCTTATGTTTATAGCTATAGGTACCCATTTATAACAATCTCATAAAATGGACATTTATTTTTATAGTTTCAAATCTCATAAAAATAGGTGTCCATTTTTATCTCTAAAATGTGTATCTATTTTTATATCTCCAAATCTCATAAAAATAGGTGTCCATGCTTATCTCTAAAATGGTTACCTATTTTTATATCCCCAAAGCTCATGAAAAAATGCACTTTTGTCAAATTTCTCGGAATTGAAATTTTAAAGTAGAATTTGATACCCATTTGAGAGATAAACATGGACGCCTATAGCTCCAAATGTCACAAAAATAGGTGTCCACGCTTATCTCTAAAATGGGTACCTATTTTTATAACTCCAAAATTCATAAAAATAGGTGTACATGCTAATCTCTCAAATGGGTACCTATTTTATAGCTCCAAATCTCATAAAAATCGCTCAATTGGGTATCTAAATCCAGTTTCAAAACTCAATTCTGAGAAAGTTGAAAAAAGTGCATATTTTCAACCTTGTTTTGACTAACCTTGAACGATGGCCAAAATAGCTCCAAATCTCATAAAAATAAGTATCCATGCTTATCTCTCAAACGGATACCTATTTTTATAGCTCCAAATATCGTAAAAATGTGTGTCCATGCTTATCTCTAAAATGGGTACCTATTTTTATAGTTTCAATTCTTAGAAAAAATAGGTATCCATGCTTATCTCTCAAATGGATACCTATTTTTATACTTCCAAATCTCTTAAAAATAGGTGTCCCTGCTTATCTCTAAAATGGTTACCTATTTTTATAGCTCCAAATCTCATAAAAATAGGTATCCATGCTTATCTCTAAAATGGTTCCCTATTTTTATAGATCCAACTCTCATAAAAATATGTGTCCATGCTCATCTCTCAATTGGGTACTTAGTTTTATGAGATTCGAAGCTATACCATGCTTATCTCTCAAAAATGTATATATTTTTATAGCTCCAAATCTCATAAAAATAGGTGTCCATGCTTATCTCTAAAATGGGTACATATTTTTATAGCTTCAAATCTCTAAAATAGATGCCCATGCTTATCTCTAAAATGGGTATCTAAATCCACTTTCATAAATATAGGTGTCCATGCTTATCTCTCAAATTGGTACCTATTTTTATAGCTCCAAATCTCATAAATATAGGTGTTCATGCTTATTTACAATTGGGTACCTATTTTTATAGCTCAAAATCTCATAAAAATTGGTGTCCATGCTTATCTCTCAAATGGGTATCTAAATCTACTTTGAAATTTCAATTCCAAGAAAGTCAGCAAATGTACATATTTTAAACCTTGTCTTAACCAACCTGGAAGGAGGGCCAAAATAACTCCAAATATCTTAAAATTAGGTCAAAATCTCATAAAAATAGGTGTCCATGCTTATCTCTAAAATGGGTACCTATTTTTATGGCTCCAAATCTCATAAAAATAGGTGTCCATTCCTATCTCTCAAATGGGTACCTATTTTTATAGATCTAAATCTCATAAAAATAGTTGTTTAGGCTTATCTCTAAAATGGGTACCTAATTTTATAGCTCCAAATCTCATAAAATTAGTTTCCCATGCTTATCTCTAAAATAAGTACCTATTTTTATGATATTTGAAGCTATAAAAATAGGTACCCATTTGAGACATAAGCATGAACACCTATTTTTATAATATTTAAAGCTATAAAAATAGGCACCATTTTAGAGATAAGCCTAGACACCTATTTTTATTATATTTAGAGCTATAAAAATAATAACCCATCTTGAGAGATAAGCATTAACACCTATTTTTATGTGATTTGGAGCTATAAAAATAGGTACCCATTTTAGAGATAAGCAAGGAGACTTATTTTTATGATATGGAGCTATAAACATAGATTCTCATTTCAAAGATAAGCATGGAGGCCTATTTTTATAAGATTTGGAACTATAAAAATAGGTACCCATTTGAGAGATATCTTAATAGGTACCTATTTTTATAAAAATAAAAATAGGTGTCCATGTTGATATCTTAATAGGTACATATTTTATAGCTCCAAGTCTCATAAAAATAGGTGTTTGTGCTTATATCTAAACTGGGTACCTATATTTATAGCTCCAAATCTCCTAAAAATGGATTTCCATGCTTATCTCTGGGTACCCAAATCTACTTTAAAATTTCAATTCCGAGAAAAGTCAACAAAAGTGCATATTTTCAACATTGGTCTGACCAACCTTGAACGAGGGCCAAAATAGCTGCAAATCTCATAAAAAAATATAAAATAGGTGTCCATGCTTATTTATAAAATGAATACCTATTTTTATAGATCCAAATCTCATAAAATAGGTGTCCATGCTTATCTCTAAAATGGGTACCTATTTTTATAGCTACAAATCTCATAAAAATAGGTGTCCATGCTTATCTCTAAAATGCGTACCTATTTTTATAGCTCCAAATCTCATAAAAATAGGTGTTCATGATTATCTCTGAAATGGGTAGCTATTAAAATAGCTCCAAATCTCATGAAAATAGGTGCCCATGCTTATATCTAAAATGGGTACCTATTTTTATAGCTTCAAATCTCATAAAAATAGCTCCAAATATCATAAAAATAAGTGTCTATTCTTATCTCTCAAATGGGTAATTAAATCTAATTTAACATTTCAATTCCGAGAAAGTCAACAAAAGTGCATATTTTTAAATATGGCTTAACCAACCTTGAACAAGGGCCATTTGAGAGATAAGCATGGACACCTATTTTTAAGAGATTTGGAGCTATAAAAATAGGTACCCTTTGAGAAATAATCATAGACACCATTTTTCATGAAATTTGGAGCTATTTTTGCCCTTCTTCAAGGTTTGTCAAACCAAGGTTGATAAGATGCACTTTTTTCGAATTTCTCCAAATTGAGTTTTGAAAGTGGATTTAGGTACCCAACTAGAGTTTTGTCAACTTATCTCTCAAATGGATACCTATTTTTATAACTCCAAAACTCATAAAAATGGTAGTCCATGCTTATCTCTTAAATGCGTACCTATTTTTATAGCTCAAAATCTCGTAAAAATAAGTTTCCATGCTTATCTCTTAAATGGGTACCTATTTTTATAGCTCCAAATATCATAAAATTAGGTGTCTAGGGTTATCTATAAAATGCGTACCTATTTGTATAGATCCAAATCTAATAAAAATAGGTGTTCATTCTTATCTCTCAAATGGGTACCTAAATCCACCTTCAATACTCAATTCTAAGAAAGTCAACAAAAGTGCATATTTTCAACCTTGGTTTGATCAACCTTTAACGATGGCCAAGATACCTCCAAATATCATAAAAATAGTTGTCCATGCTTATCTCTCAAATGGGTAGCTATTTTTGTAGCACCAAATATCATAGAAATGTGTGTCCATGTTTATCTCTAAAATGGGTATCTATAAAAATAGGTTATCCATTTTTATCCACGCTCCAAATCTCATAAAACAAGTGTCCATTTGAGACATAAGCATGGACACCTATTTTTATAGCGTATTTTTATACCTCCAATTCTTATAAAAAATAGGTGTTCATGCTTAACTCTCAAATGGGTGCCTATTTTTATGGCTCAAAATCTCATAAAAATAGTTTTCTATGCTTATCTCTTAAATGGGTACCTATTTTTATAGCTTCAAATCTCATAAAAATAGCTCCAAATCTCAAAACAATAGGTGTCCATGCTTATCTCTAAAACAAGTACCTAGATTGACCAACCTTGAACGAGGGCAAAAATAGATCAAAATCTCATAAAACTAGGTGTACATGGTTATCTCTCAAATGGATACCTATTTTTATAGCTCCAAATTTCATAAAAATAGGTGTCCATGTTTATCTCTAAAATGGGTATCTTTTTTTATATCTCCATATCTCATAAAAATAGGTGTACATGCTTATCTTTCAAATGGGTACCTATTTTTATAGCTCTAAATCTCATAAAAATATGTCTTCATACTTATCTCTAAAACGAGAATTTATTTTTATAGCTCCAAAAGTCATAAAAATAAGCATCCATTCTTATATCTAATATGGGTACCTATTTTTATAACTCCAAATCTCATAAAAAATGTGTCAATACTTATCTCTCAAATGGGTACCTATTTTGTAGCTCCAAATCTCATAAACATAGGTGTCCATGCTTATCTCCAAAAATGGTACCTATTTTTATAGCTCCAAATCTCATAAAAATAGGTGTCCATTCTTATCTCTCAAATGGGTACCTATTTTTATATCTCCAAATCTCATAAAATGGGTACCTATTTTTATAGTTCCAAATGTCATAAAAATAAGTGTCCATTATTATCTCTTAAATGGGTACCTATTTTTATGAGATTCAGAACTATAAAAATAGGTACATATTTGAGAAATAAGAATGGACACCTATTTTTATGAGATTTAGAGCTATAAAAATATGTGTCCATGTTTGCATCATAAAATGGGTAACTATTTTTATAGCTTCAAATCTCATAAAAATAGGTGTCCATGCTTATCTATAAAAATAGGTACCCATTTGAGAGATAAGCATGGAAACCTATTGAGATTTAGAGCTATAAAAATAGGTACTTATTTTAGAGATAAGCATAGACACCTATTTATATCTGATTTGCAGCTATAAAAACAGGTACACATTTTAGAGATAAGCAAGGACACCTATTTTTATATCTCCAAATCTCATAAAATTAGGTGTCCATGCTTATCTCTTAAATGGGTACCTATTTTTCTAGCTCCAAATCTCATAAAAATAGGTGTACATTCTTATCTCTAAAATGGTTACCTATCCTTATAGCTCCAAATTTCATAAAAATAGGTGTTCATGCTTATCTCTCAAATTGGTACCTATTTTTATAGCTCTAAATGCCATAAAAATATGTGTCCATCCTTATCTCTAAAACGAGTATCTATTTTTATAGCTCCAAAACTCATAAAAATAAGTTTCCATGCTTATATCTAATATGGGTGCCTATTTTTATAACTCCAAATCTCATAAAAAAAGGTATCAATGCTTATCTCTCAAATAGGTGTTCATGTTTATCTCTCAAATGGGTACATATTTTTATAGCTCTCAATATCATAAAATGGGTACCTATGCTTATATGTCAGATGGGTACCTATTTTTATAGCTCCAAATGTCATAAAAATAAGTTTCCATGCTTATCTCTCAAATGGGTACCTATTTTTATGAGATTTGGAGCTATAAAAATAGGTACCCATTTGAGAAATAAGAATGGACACCTATTTTTATGAGATTTGGATCTATTTTGGCCTTCGTTCAAGGTTGGTCAAACCAAGGTGCCCATCTGAGATATAAGCATGGAAACCTATTTTTATTAGATTTTGTGCCTTGTTTAAGAGATTTGGATCTTTAAAAATATGTGTCCATGTTTATCTCATAAAATGGGTACTGATTTGTATAGCTCCAAATGTCATAAAAATAGGTGTCCATGCTTGTATATAAAAATAGGTACCCATTTGAGAGATGAGAATCGAAACTTATTTTTATGAGATTTGGATCTATAAAAATAAGTACCTATTTTAGAGGTAGGGATGGACACCCATTTTTATGAAATTTTGAGCTATAAAAAGAGGTACCCATTTTAGAAATAAGCATGGACACATAGTTTTATAGCTATAAAAATATGTACATATTTTTATAGCTCCAAATGTCATAAAAATAGGTGTTCATGTGATGTCAACCCGAACCAGAGTATTATATTCAAATCACCAAATTGAATCAGTAAATCAGTTCGAATCAGCCTTCCTAGGAATAGTTAGGTTCTAAGTTAGAAGAACCTCCATACTTAGTTGTCCGGCTAAGTCTTTCCTTAATGTTATCTCCGCAAGTTCATTTCCACAAACAAGTTTCTACAAGTTCCTTCCCCACAACAGAGTTTCCGCAACTATGTTTTTGGGATTGTTGATTGCGGGTTGTGAATTCAACTTTTCCAGATGTTGAATTTATGTAATTTCGCTCCCGCTATTATGCACCCACATTGGCCTTTCCGTAAGCGGGTTACGGATCCAAATTTTCATTTTCTGAATTACGACACCCAAAAATATTCTCCTGCGACTTCTATCCAAACCGTTGATCTTTTGCGGGACAGATCTGTATTGTTGATCTGTTTTCTTTTATGGATCTAATTTTAGACAGTTAGATCTTTGTGGATCCAATCTCCATTTTCAATCTAAGTTTTCTTTTGATCATCCAAGTCATGCACAGGTTTAACTCCTCTTTTTCGATCCTCATAGTGATCGATAACTACAGACCCCAAATATTCAACAACTTTGCATACGCATTAGAAATTCATGAAATCTGAAGCAAAATATTCATCCAACTCTCCCCTTCGATTGATCAGAGACTCGATCAATCAATATTTGTTTCCTCTCTCTCAAAAGCCATCTTTCACATATGACTTATTAGTTGTTAACAGGTAATAAATCAAACATTCATTTCATGAAACCACACATTCAAATAGAGATGAATTTATACACAGAAATTTAGCTGAAATAGGATTTTTCATTCACACACTGAAACTGTATATACAAATTTGTTTGAGAACCTGCGTTCTAGTCTCCTTAGGCCTGATATATCTTAAGTGGCCTTATTTGATTCCTAGAGGCCCTACTGACCTTCCTATATGTCTATATCTATATTCTATCCCATGTCTATCTGTCTACCATATCTATGACTCATAGGCTTATATATATATATATATACAAATAGAACTCTAAACCCAATTCTGGTTCAGATCCAATAAACACTCAACAATATCCTACAATTCATCTATTTTAAGTAACTTTCAATCCTATCACAATGACTTGCTGCCACTAATTAGGGATTTGTTACATGACTCATCCACCATATTAGTGACTCACCTAATTGACTCACCATCTATCTAGAATCACATATTTTACATAGATTTATTTACAAAGTGATAGTTCAAAGACCACCAATTCAGAACTTAATACCCCTTCTAGGCCTGATCAGACTTTGAACTTGGATTTGGATGGAGAGAAGGATGCTCCTCCATCAAACTCCTCAGGAAGAAATAAATATGACCTCCAGGTCATAGCCTTACATCTTCAATATACCTAGATCCCAAACCTTATGTTGTAACTGATCATCCATATCATCATGTTGTGTTGTCTTTGTCATCTTCATTTCTCCTGGTTTCCAAAATTTTTGTTGTAATGCTCCACTCACTTTGCTTCTGCAATATTTTTCTATCATCCATCCTCTCTTGTTACTTTGTTTCTTTTCTCTACTGATTAAAATATTCATTCTTTATGCATGCCTTTTTTGAGACATCTTTACCATCAGCAACCTTAATTCTTCAATCTCCATATACAATCTATCCTCTATCTGGTACACCTGCATCTTCTTTTCCTAAAACTGATGTTGTCCCCTTGAATCTTTGCTGCTATCCACTAAATTATAAAATATTTCAGTGTTTTTATCTGTTGTCTACTCTTTTCTAATGCTTCAATCAAACAGTAAGTAGTTATGTTTATCAACCCTTGGATTGATCAACCAGTCTTCTAACATTTATAACTCTTCATCATAATTTATGAAGTTATAAAACATTCCTTTATCTTCATTATCCAACTCTGCAACAACAAATTCCTTTAGGTGATAATCACCCCTTTGAGACAATATAGTCTCTTCCTGTTATGACAAATTTCTTCCCCTCTCTATCAGCAACACCATTATCCACATAATCAAGTGTTCTCTTTTGTTTATCTCCACGAGACCATGTCATCTCATTCTTCAATTCCAAACCAATCTTCTGGATTTGATCCATGTCAATAATACATGGATACTCTTCTTCTTCTTCTTTTACCTCTGGGACAACCTCACAAGGTTCATTACATGTTATTCCTGCAGATACATACAATTCATTAATTTCAAAAATATTGAGATTTTCATTTCCCATTGACTCTCTTATCAGCACATTCTTTTGCTAATCTGAAATCTCCCAAGAGTTCATGAGACTTTTATCTAGTCCTTCTTCTGCACCATATTTTTCTAATATGACTTTATATTCTACTTCACAACAGTGAACATATTCTTCTGTCAATGGTCCGATTTTTCTTTTTTTATTTCTTCCCCAAAGTATCCATCCTCTGCTTCACAACCTGCATAGACACATATTTTAAGTATTATTCAATACCTTCGGTCATACACCAGTAATTAGTTTCAAAAATATGAGACTATGAAGTCCCTATTGATATTTCCTCTGGAATCCCCCTATTGTGTTGGTCTAAACATATCAATATGTTACCATCACCTATTTCTCCAACAGTCTGAGCTATATACTATATACCATATTCATATGGTATCATTTCATATTTTATTTCAACATAATCATGTTCTACTATCATGATTTTGGAAAGCACATCTTCTTCTTCTTCAGACTTCATGATAGTCCAATGTGACTCTTTAACTCTCTCCTTCATCAGAATGCAATTCTGATTATTTCCTGTAGAAATGTCTTTGCACATTTCATTTTCTACCTCCATATTCATATCATCTTCAATTGACTATGTTCCTCCATCAAGAAACTCATCAATGAGTTCCTTTTGTTGCAATATTTTAGACATTTCCTCATTTGAGAGACTGTCTTCATCATATTTGACTTCATCAAATTTTAAGAAAGTTTCAAAAGACTGCCTATCATCTGCAACAAAACCTGCAATCACAACAAATCATCAGTCTCAAGAAAATAAGACCTTTTGTTCTCATTTGTCCTCATAGTCATCTCCTCCATAAGTTTAACTGTACTCTTTACATAATTCATGAAACTCTTAATTAGTCTCTCCTTTTCTGCTTCATCATCCTCTCCAAACAAAGGACAATGTTCAAGTTCACAATATGAAACCTCCATCTCAGATTCAACTTATCTGATTTCTTTCTTCAATCCAACAACCATATTTTGTTGTAGCTTCACCTGTAGTGAATTCCATCTTACCTCCCTTTTCATGACCCAACCATACCTTTGGTTATCTTCTTCAGTAGCTTGCATATGCTTCTCAAAGCACAATATAACTTTTTCTAACTCTAGAAACTCTCTATCATCTTCTTGACTTATTTTCTTCTCTATTCTACTGTGGCTTTTCTTTGAACCCCTTCAATGAATTTCAATAGTCATTGTTTCTATATCCCTCTCCTCTTTTGTGAACTTCATCTTGTTCACTTGTGGACTACTTTCCTAAGCCTCCCTCAACAAGTCTCCACACTTATCTAGTATACCTCAACAAGCTATCTCTCCTTGACCTTATCCTTTTGTATCTCTGGATCTTCTCCTCTAGAACCTTTTGAGCATCTCCTTTTCTCTTCTTGGCTTCTGCAAGTCCACTTCTCTTTTGCGAACATACACTAGTCCTCTATTTTCCAATCTCCGTTGGATTTATGGGTTCTACCACTACCTTCTCTTCTTAAAAACTTATCTGTTCTTTGTTGCTATAAATTCACATAACTAAAGTCAAATATAAACATCAATCATTCCATACCTTTAGAATTTTTCACTTGTATAGTTGGTTGTAATATCTCCACTGCTATCTTCAAAAGATATTCCTCTTCATCAAGAACAAAATTTTCCTTGAGCACAAATCTCCCAGTTTTTATTGTTGTAATGTACAATCTTTAATCAATCCACAAAACTGTCAAATCCTTGCAAGAATTATTCTACATTCCTATGTGGCTAATCATCAACTTTAACCACACATTCTCTGCTTGCAATCAATCCTAAATACCCTCTCACCTGACTAACCATCTCACAGAGTCGTTAGTATTCAATTTTTTTTTTAAATAAATACTGAAAATCATAGATTGATTTACCTTTCACGTAGAATACTTGTTCTTCCCTCCTTGTGCATCACTAAACTTCTCCTCATGCTTAGTAAGTGATCTGCATCCAAGCTTTCGTATCACGTATCCTTCTTGCTGTTAATACCACATCAAGCATTTCCCAGAGCTTGATCCCATGGTATTATAAGTTCTCTCCTATAGAAATTTCTTCATAGGCTCAACTGATCAACTGAGATACTTCGTAGAATCTTTGTCCTTCTTTGATACCAAATGATGCCAACCCAAACCAGAGTATTGTGTTCAAATCACCCAATTGAACCAGTAAACCAATTCAAATCATCCTTCCTAGGAATAGTTAGGTTCTAAGTTAGAAAAACCTCTATACATAGTTGTCCGGCTAAGTTCTTCCTTAATGCTATCTCTGCAAGCTCAATTCTGCAAACAAGTTTCTGCAAGTTCCTTCCCTGCAACAGATTTTCCACAACTATGTTACCACAACTCTTTTTCCACGATTGTGGATTGCGGGTTGCGCATTCAAATTTTCCAGACGTTGAATTTTTGCAATTTCCTTGTCACAATTATGCGCCCGCAACTGCCTTTCCAAGTGCGGGTTGCGGGTTACGTATCCAACTTTTCATTTTCCAAATTACAACTCCTGCAAATCTTCTCCCATGACTTCTATCCGAACCGTTGCTCTTTTGTGGGACAAAGATGTACCATTGATATGTTTTCTTTTGCAGATCTAATTTCATACCATTAGATCTTTCCAGATCCAATCTTCATCGTTAATCTAATTTTTATTTTGATCATCCAAGCCACACACAAGCTTAACTCTAATTTTTTTATCCTTATAATGATATATCTCTACAGACCCCGAATATTCAACAAATTTGCATACACATTAGAAATTCATGAAATTCGAAGTGGATTTTTCATCCAACTCCCCCCTTCGATTGATCAGAGACTCGATCAATCGATATTTGTTTCCTCCATCTCAGAAGTCATCTTTCACATACTTCAGTTGTTAATAGGAAATAAATCAAACATTCATTTCATGAAACCACACTTTCAAACAGAGATGAATCTATACACAGGCATTTAGCCAAAATAGGATTTTGCATTCACACACTGAAACTGTATATACAAATTTGTTTCAGAACCTGTGTTTTGATCTCCTTAAGCCTGATACATATTTAAGTGGCCTTATTTGATTCATAGAGGCCCTACTAAACTTCCTATCTGTCTATCTCTATCTTCTATCCCATGTCTATCTATCTACCATATCTATGCCTCGTAGGNCACAATGACTCTCTACCACTAATTAGGCAATTGTTACATGACTCATTCACCCTCTTAGTCACTAACCTAATTAACAAACCATCTATCTAGAATCTCATATTTTACATAGATTTATTTACAAAGTGATAGTTCGAAGACTATCAATTCAAAACTTAAGACCCCTTCTAGGCCTAATCAAACTTTGAACTTGGACTTGGATGGAGAGCAGGACGCTACTGCATCGCCATGCTTATCTCTCAAATGGGTACCTATTTGTATAGCTCCAAATCTCATAAAAATAGGTGTCCATTCTTATCTCTCAAATGGGTACCTACTTTTAAAGATCCAAAACTAATAAAAATATGTTTGTCAATGCTTATCTCTAAAATTGGTACCTATTTCCACTTTCAAAACTTGGGTCCCTATTTTTATAGCTCCAAATATCATAAAAATAGGTTTCCATGCTTATCTCTCAAATGTGAACCTATTTTTATAGCTCCAAATCTCATAAAAATAGGTGTCCATGGTTATCTCTAAAATAGATACCTATTTTTATTGTTTCAAATATCATAAAAATAGGTGTCCATGCTTATCTCTCAAATGGGTACCTATTTTTATATCTCCAAATCTCAAAAACATAGGTTCCCATGCTTATCTCTCAAATGGGGTACCTATTTTTATATCTCCAAATCTCATAAAAATAGGTGTCCATGCTTATGTATAAAATGGGTACCTATTCTTATAACTCAAAATCTAATAAAAATAGGTGTCGATGGTTATCTCTAAAATTGGTACCTAAATCCACTTTCAAAATTGAATTCCAAGAAAGTCGACAAAAGTGCATCTATTTTTTATAACCAACGTACCTATTTTATGAGATTTGGAGATATAAAAATAGGTACCTATTTTTAGAGATAAGCATGGACACCTATTTTTATAGCTTCAAACCTCATAAAAATAGGTCCAAATATCATAAAAATAGGTGTCCATTCTTATCTTTTTATAGCTCCAAATCTCATAAAAATTGGTGTCCATGCTTATCTCTCAAATGGGTACCTAATTTTATAAGATTTGGAGGTATAAAAATAGGTACCCATTTTAGAAATAAGCATGGACACCTATTTTTATGAGATTTGGAGCTAATTTTATGATATTTAGATCTATAAAAATAGGTTTCCATGCTTATATCTCAAATGGGTACCTATTTTTATAGCTCCAAATCTCATAAAAATAAATTCCATGCTCATCTCTCAAATGGGTACCTATTTTTATGAGATTTGGAGCTATAAAAATAGGCACCCATTTTAGAGATAACCATGGGCACCTAGTTTTATGAGATTTGGTGCTATAAAAATAGGTATCCATTTTAAAGATAATCATTGTCACCTATTTTTATGAGATTTGGAGCTATAAAAATAGGTACCCATTTGAGAGATAAGAATGGACACCTATTTTTATGAGATTTGGAGCTATAAAAATAGGTACCCATTTTAGAGATAAGCATCAACACCTATTTTTATGAGATTTGGAGCTATAAAAATAGGTACCCATTTGATAGATAAGAATGGACACCTATTTTTATTGGATTTGGAGCAATAAAAATAGGTACCAGATTTTATGAGATAAAAATAAGTGTCCATGCTTATCTCTCAAATGGTACCTATTTTTATAGCTCCAAATATTATAAAAATAGTTTTCCATGCTTATCTCTAAAATGGGTATGTATATTTATAGCCCCAAACATAAAAATAGGTGTCCATGCTTATCTCTAAAATGGGTACATATTTTTATAGCCCCAAATCTCATAAAAATAGGTGTTCAAACCTATCTCTCAAATTTGTACCTATTTTTATAGTTCCAAATCTCATAAAAATTGTTGTCCATGTTTATCTCTAAAATGAGTACCTATTTTTACAAGATTTGGAGATATAAAAATAGGTATCTATTTGAGAGATAGGCATGGGTACCTATGTTTATGACATTTGTAGTTATAAAAATAGGTACCCATTTTAGAGATAAGCATGGACACCTATTTTTATGATTTCTGGAGTTATTTTGGCCTCGTTCCACGTTGTTCAAACCAAGGTTGAAAATCTGCACATTTGTCGACTTTCTCGGAATTGAGTTTTGAAGGTGGATTTAGGAACCCATTTGAGAGATAAACAGGGACATCAATTTTTATGAGATTTGGATATATAAAAATAGGTATCCATTTTAGAGATGAGCATGGACACGTATTTTTGAAAATATGCACTTTTGTCGACTTTCTCGCAATTGATTTTTGAAATTGGATTTAGGTACCCATTTAAGAGATAACCATGGACATCTATTTTTATAATATTTGGACCTATGAAAATAGGTATCCATTTTAGAGATATGCATGGACACCTATTTTTATGATATTTTAAGCTATAAATTTAGGTACGCATTTGAGAGATAAGCATAGACACCTATTTTTATGAAAGTGAATTTAGGTACCCATTTGAGAGATAAGCATGGACATTTATTTTTATGAGATTTGGAGCTATACAAATAGGAAACCATTTGAGATATAAGCATAGACACCTGATTTTATGATATTTGGAGCTATAAAAATAGGTAACCATTTAAGAGATAAGTATGGACACCTATTTTTATGAAATTTTGAGCTATTTTGGACCTCGTTCAAGGTTGGTCAAACTAAGGTTAAAAATATGCACTTTTGTCCATGCTTATCTCTCAAATGGGTACCCTTTTTTATAGCTCGAAATCTCATAAAAATAGGTGTCCATTGTTATCTCTCAAATGGGTACCTATATCTAATATAAAATTTCAATTCGGATAAAGTCGACAAAAGTACATATTTTCAACCTTGGCTTGACCAACCTTGAACGAGGGCCAAACTAGCTCAAAATATCATAAAAATAGGTGTACATGTTTATCTCTGAAATGGGTACCTATTTTTATAGCTCCAAATATCATAAAAATAGGTACCCATTTTAGAGATAAGCATGAAAAAAAGTGCATATTTTCAACCTTGGTTTGACCAACCTTGAACGAGGGCCAAAATAGCTCCAAAACTCATAAAAATAGGTCCTAATATCATAAAAATACATTTCCATTCTTATCTCTCAAATGGTTGCCTATTTTTATAGCTCTTGATCTCATAAAAATAGCTCCAAATCTAATAAAAATAAGTGTCCATGCTTATCTCTAAAATGGATACCTATTTTTATAGCTCCAAAAAAAAACTCCAAAAATCTCATAAAATAATCCTATAAAAATGTGTCCATGCTTATCTCTCAAATGGGTACCTATTTTTATGGCCCTCGTTCAAGGTTGGTCAAACCAAGGTTGAAAATATGTACTCACTAATACATAATAGCAAATTTGCGACAGTTTTTCATTACTATTTCCACGTTTCATCGTCTCAATTGGGACAATAATGTTCACGATGTTTCCTAGCACTTATTTCATGGATATAACGAATAAATTTATAATCCATCGATATATAGATGAAAACTGGTCACCACATGTGTTCTATACAGTGGCCTTGAAATTGATTTTTTTAATTCATTTTCTACGTTTCGTCGCTCTATCGACAAAGTTGTCATCTCTATAACGATAAAAATATGGCCAAAAAATGCTAGGAAAAAATTTGTTTCCACGCAAAACCATGGAACACTTTCGATGAACGTTTGTCTCTCTATCGACAAATTCTGGAATTTGAACAGAAATTTCTCCCATGCAAAACTGTGGAAAACCAATCTCTATCGACGAAATCTACAAGTTGAACGGTAATTTTTCCATGAAACTTCTTCACTATAGTGATGCTATTTGTGGAAAGCCACTCGGTGTTTCAATGGTTTTGCACTACTCGTGACAAAATATTGTCGATATTGCGATGAAACCTGGAGGTTTCAAAAAAATATTAAAAAACCATGGAAAGGCACCTTCCTTTCCACAGTTTTGGATCTTCAATAAGTGCTTGTGAAAAAATACATACTATATTTTAAAGATGAATAAATGGATAAAATATAACACAAGAAAGGTGATTTATAGAAAAGAAATATATCAGGAAAGTAAGATATGGGAAAAAACATATTCAAGTAAAAGGGAAAAAATTAAATGGGAATTTCAGGGGGGAGGTCAAAAAGTGTTAACTGACTCTAAAAAATAGGGCATATTGATTTAAAAAGTACCCAAAGTGGCCCTAAGCACCCTAATTATTGCCTCAAAAACTGTTTTCCCATTAGTATGCACAAATTCATAATAATTGGCTAAAATACATAATTAGAGGCTAAAGTGGCACCTCTTAGAGCGGATTCTATGACAAGGTAGGAGGGTACATCTATAAAAATACCATCGATAAAATACGTTGTAAGCACCACAGGGATCGCATAAACATTAATTAAATGATATTCTAGGCACCACTGAGAGCTTATTTCTATGATAAGGTAGGGGGTTACATATATAAAAAATGCCATCGATAAAAGACGTAGGCATGACTGGGATCGGATCAACTTGTTGTGATCTGAAATTAGGTTAATCCCACTGAGGCTTAAAGAGCCCACAAGGGCTTGGAAGGAGGCCCACAGAGCTTGGAAGAAGCCCACAGAGGCATGTAGATACCCACAGAAGCTTAAAGAATCCCACAAGTCAGAAGTAAAGGAATCCCATGTTCTGAAGATGAAGGGAACCCGAGCTTTGAAGACTGAGGAAGCCCACAGGTGTAAATGAAGCTATAGAAGGTCAATCACGCAATTTTTGGAAGAGATGAAAATGAAAAACTGATCCTTCTTATGCAACCACCTCAAGCATGGCCAAAATCAGTCAAAGTTAGTACCAAATATGCCCGAAAGAAAAAAAAGTCCCTGGAGCACATGATAGGAAAGAGACATGTTAATCAACAAAAAATTGACAACTTATTTCTATTCTTTTACTATGCATGATCTCATATAAAAAAGAATCATCATAGACCACGTTTTGGCATTGATCAAAAGCAGGTTGCACAGTTGAGCATGCAATTTGTAGTTTAGAAACCATATCATAATTGCCTTGGAGACACTCTTTGTAAAGTATCATCACTTGCTCTACTACATCTGAAGAGATACTAGTGATAATTCATCATACTACAAAAAACATAAGGTGCATTGAATTCGTCTTTATTGAAAAATAGATAAATAATAAAAAAATAACTCAACCCTTAGGGAAAAGAGTAGTTGTTCACTTGGAAAATCTGTGTAGGATCTTTGTAGTGCCAACTAGTGGTAAGTTGTTTTTATGTTGCTCATTATTGGAAGAGGTGAATATGAAAAGTTGATCCTTCTTATGCAACCACCTCAAGCATGGCCAAAATTGGTCAAGTTAGTATCAAATATGCCCATAAGATCAAAAAAGTCCCCTAAGCACATGATAACAAAGAGACATGTTAGTCAACGAAAAATTGGCAACTTATTTCTATTCTATTACTAGGAATGATCTCATGTAGAAAAACATTCATCATAAATTACCTTTTGGCACTGACAAGTAGGTTGCACAGTTGAGCATGTAATTTGTAGTTTAGAAACCATATCATAATTTCCTTGGAGACACTCCTCATGTAATAACATCACTTTATCTGTTTCATTTGAATACCTAGACATATGAATTTATGGTCCACATATGTGCCATGCAACAACTGAAAGTTTATCATCATAGTAATCAGAACGTGTAAAATAGTGCAACCAATAACCAGTGTTAATCATTTAAAGTGCCATTTAGCACATGATTTCCAGATCTATGTATTTGATAGCATAGATATAAAATACTAACTTAATGAAAATTTAGTGCCAAGCTAACCATAATTTTTATTATCATTCACTCGATCATGTATGTAAGCTCTGAAATATAAAATCATCAAGTCCCTTACCATCACCTAGCTCTCAATAGCAATAATTAGTACTAAGAAAATCCAAAAAAATACTCAGTAAAATAATGTCAGAATTATATCGCTGTGCATTTAGAGATGTAAGGTTCCATATCTCAGTAAAAAATAAGACTTACATTTACCCAGAAAACTAATCAAATCAATAAGTTATATTTTACAAAATACACCACCATCTAAATAGTTTGAAATACTAACTTGTCTTCTATTTTGAGTGTGCAAAGAATACAGCTAGGGCATACGAGGTCTGCAATTAATATTGCAGACCTGTGTTTGATAAAGGAGAGGGCTCGGATTGTGGGAGAAGCAGGTCTTCGTTTTTAGGGTTTTACACAAAAAAAATCATTTTTTATGGCTTTCTTTTTTGATAAAATAAAAAGTTACACAAACACATAAAATCTAAGTCTACAACCTAAGGGAAACAAAAACAACCTAAGAATAATATTTACAAGTATAAAACTCAAAAATTTTAGTTTTGAAAGATAGATGAACAATTAGGGTTTGAAAAATTAAAATTTCTTAACCTAGGGTTTTATCATGCTGAAATTATAGGAAGAAGGGTCGAAAAAAGCCTAGTTTTCTCTACGTGATTTTTCTTCTATTTTTCTACATTACTAAGAAGCATTTTTGTTTTATGTAGAAGGTTGTATCCTAGTTTCGATGATAGTCTAAAAGTAGTTATTTACTATTGGTTGTATCTCTTGTATCTTAATAGAATGAAATAGAATTTAAGGATAAAGAACACGTCAAAACCCTTACCTTATCATTGTCATTTCGCCAGATCCATTCGCCTATACAACTTGATAAGAGTTGTCCACAAGATGCATTTCCATCACCAAGACCTGCATAAATCATCAAAGATAGAATTTTTATACGAGTAAATAATATATAACCAAATAAACGATCATTTAAATCCTACTACAAAGTCTTGTAGAAATCAATGAACTGTGAAATGTTAAAATTATTAACAATTTTTTAAGAAATAGACATGCATTTAAAAATTTACAACCATCTTTAATACATAGTTAAAAGAGTATTTATACCTTATTGAGATCCTCTCTATTTCAAGAAAAGCTTCATATTCTCTACTAAATAGGCCAACCACATGAAGGTGGAATCTCATATGGTCCCTCCCCCACCCTCACATCGCTCTCAATTCTCCATACCCAATAAATGATGTTTTTTACATAGAAAACATATAAACATTCATGCATAACTAGGCTAGTCATCAAAACATATAAGCATAAAAACATTGAAGCATAATGAGGTAATTCATATAAACAATGTTTTAGACTAACAACATAGATATACAGCCAAATACAAGTCATGAATTTATACATCTACCTTTTCGTTTATTTCTATTTTTTTGCATTGTAATAACTGACGATAATTGGGATATTATCATCATCATTTGGTGGATTATCTACAAATCCATGTCCTGCTATTGTTTGTGTTTCCATGCCCTCATGTATCATACTTCTTGTACGTCGTTGAGTAGGGCGTGGAGGAAGTTCTGAAGGGGCGTGAACTGCAACAACGAAAATGGGCATATTGATATGTTGAAATATTATTGAAATTAATAGTTCATCATTTTGATTAAAATTACAATATTTCTCTTTACCTTTCTGTGTAGCTGTGACAGCTGGTGTGTTAATTGTTTCTATACTTGCTAATTCCTCTTGTGGTTCACCCTCCTAAGCTTCACTATCTTCCATTGAAAGAAGAAAATTTATAAGTATACATCAAGAAATAAATATCTATAATCACAGTAGATATTTCTATTTCCAAAGCACACATACTAGAATGGCCACTATGCTCCACACTATCATGGGACATGCACACCCCAACATCAACTGGTACATGTCAAGTACCGCTGGATTCACTGATGCGGTTGCACTGTTACTTAAAAGAAAACATAAATATTTAGCTATGGGTGATATCATCAAAACTAAACAGACTTTAATAGTATACTGCAATGATTTCCTTATTCATTTTATTTACCTGCATCTGCGTCATTGGGGAGATTGGAGTATGCCCCAAGATTTTTCGATATTCAATGACACTTTTAAAACCATACTTGAAACCAAGCTTTAGGTCTTCCTCAGTTGTAGCATATTGGATCATATTTCCCTGCAATGCATAACACATAAAATTTCCAGTATCAAAAATAGATATTTGTTCGCTACTTTCAAATAAATATTCCCCACAGTTAATCATTTAATTCTTACAATTTTGGCTCTTAGTTTTCTATAGCCACCCTAGCTCAGTATGTTGGCTGCTATGGGCAGACCCGGGTTAACTATAATCAACCAAAAACACCCCTAGATCACTGGCCCTTTCGGAGACAGACCGCAAAGCGGCCTGAAGTCTCACCCGAAGTGACTCTAATGGGTTGGCCAAGGACTCAAGCGTCTTGGACCAGGTTCTGTGGAAATCCTACTAGTGGCTTGCAGCTCTCCTAGCTGCGAGGTCTCTTTCTGTGTGTCGCACGATCTCCTGCTCGCGTCACACGATCTCCTCGCCTCGCATCTCTTCTAGCCGTGAGATATTCCTTTATACCCTTGCGCAATCCTTTCCTGCAGCGTGCACTTTCCCAGACTCGCAATATCTCCGATCTTATCACATCGCTGCACACTGTGCGACACGCAGTTCCTGCCCAACGCTAAGTCCTTCACCTGCGGTATCGCACACCACAGCTCCTCTGTCGGTGCGATATCACCTCTCTGTGATATCCTACCTCCGCGGTTTAGCGCACTTAGCGTTGCTCGTGTCGACGTGCAAGACTTAACATACAAGGCTATTCGATACTGCAATAAAGACTGTTTTACGCAAAGCATAAATGAACCATATACATCCTGCCAAAGACTGTAACTTATATTTACCCTTCTATATTGCTGTGAATTGATTAACACATTCATTCATTAAAATGTAACAAAGTCCATGAACTGACTGAAAATTGCATAAGTAAACATAACACATAAACCCATCGCATAACACTTGATTTTAACGTGGTTCACCTCTAGGATGGAAGTTACGTCCACGGAACTGTGTTTTTATTATAGCTCAGGAGAAGGTAAAACACAGTTCTGCTGCACCGCATATGCAGCTCAAGATCTTCTCTCTTAGATCTATTTTCTCTTCTATATTTCTCTCCTACAATATACTCTTCCTTCTCTGTCGATCGCTGCAGATCGTTACATACATATTCTATAAGCCAGCTACTGGTTACCGTAAGATTGCTACTACTAATAACAGAACCAGAGCTAGGCTTTTACAACAGTTTAATAATCTACAAAACACTACTAACAACTGAATGAACCAACTAACTAACCAACAAAATGACTAGCTAACTCTCCAACCCTTTTACAATACAAAATATATTCTTTTATAGGCAGCCCGAAGGTCTTGCCATTACAACACTGTGGGCCTGTCCCAACAGTAACCCAAAACCCTAACTAGTGACAGTTGGCCATATCTATACTTGAGGTAGCTGCTTTCCGTCACACCACAGCTCTCTGCAGTCTTCCATGCTTCCCGGCACTGTTCATGGGTACTATGCACCGCTTCGGTTTTCTGTCCTTCGCCTTCAATGCTTCAGCCTCGTTGCTCCCTCTCCTTTATGAGGGTCGCTGAGCCCTCCTGTCTTCCACCACTACCTTCAATGCAGTGGTTGAGCTCTCTCTTCTCGTTCGCTCAGGTACTGTTGCCTTTCTTGACTTTTCTATCTTAAAAGTCATGGTTTCTGGCTCTGCTCTCCAGCTGGAAACATGCTACGGCGTCGTAGCTCTTTCTTAACTTCTTTCCGCCAAAAATTATCTTTCCACCAAAACTTATCTTTCTGCCAAAACTAGCAGCTTCTTCTGTAGCTGTGGGACCCTGCTCCAACAGTCCCCTAACACTTACTTGTGGCTCGCCCTTGAGCCACCTCCAGTGGGCTTCTCCTTCTGTAGCTTTGCCTTGGCTTCCTGTTCCCTCTGCAACCTGTCACGAAGTCCTGTGAATTCCTTCTGCATCACTTCGACACTCTCTTTATATTTTATGTAACTTGGTTTGCTGGGCTCTCTTATCCTTCCTTCCCAATGTCATGGTCTCGCTCTCTTCGCTCCTGAAACCTTTTAAGAGCCTTCTAGTGTTTGAGAGGTTTTCTACAGATATCCTTTCCTCTTTATCTGGGTTAGAAATTTTATCACAAGGAAAGTCTGTATCTTCCATCCTTCTCAACCATTTCATTCAGTCTGGAGCCTCGTATATGAAGGAGATACAAACCATGAATTCCATTCCGAGAACAAGCCTTTACCTACCTCCAGGAATTCTACCAACTGTTGGGTTTGCTGTCCTCTTCCACTTCTCTTCTCTTCGAGGTGCTCCAGGTACCCATGCTACCTCTGATCGTCAGATTTTTGTTGCATTGCCTCCGCAATATTTGGTGCTTTTCTTAGCTGATCAGATAGGTCGGTGACCTTCTCCCGTTGCTTGCTTTTTCTCATTTTTACTTTTCTCCTAGTGGGAGATTTCTTCTCATCATTCTTCTGCTCTGCTTTTTTATCTTCAATGATCAGCTCGGTGTTCTTCTTCTCATGAGTAGAGACTTTGGCGACAACTTCTACTACTGGCGCCTGACTCTTCATCCTTAGCGGCTGTCTGACTTGTGCTGTACTTAATTTCACAACCCTAGGCGACGTCGTCATGGCGGACCTACGGCCACCAGGGTCAAAATGTCTCAGCATGCTTTCTAGAGGTTCGTCCTCGAACAGAGCCGTCTTAGTAGAAATGGTGTGTGTGCACTGGCTACAACTTCTGAAAATCACAGCACTCTGTAACCACTTAGCTCTGGACACAGAACTCTTAACAACTTACTCTATAGCTCTCGGTTTTTCTACAAATGTAACCGTCTCACTTGAATACTTTCTGCTTTTATGCCCAATACAATAATCCTGGACACAACGGTCATCTAGACTAAACCCGTCGGTTGTCATTAATGCTTGGACAAGACCACACCCACCATCTGATCCCTAATAAATGCGAAAATCCGATCGAATTTCCCTCGAAACGTGTGTGTACAGGCGCCGGTCTTGTCGGAGATTTGCTAAATCTGGAAAAATTGATTATACTACTACCAAATCTATGGTAAGATATACCGGTCATTACCTCATTAAATACCTGTCAGATGCTGACTTGACTGGCCTTTGTCGGTTGCAAAACTGAGTACGTGGCACGGGGAAACATCGCACTACTGCGATGCGACTCCGCATCACCCGCATAAAACAATATTACTTTTTTTTTTTACTTGGAATAATACCTGCCGGTGTAGACTTGTTCTAGGTGCGATGCCTCCTTTCAACTACACTGGACATCTGCACCACCATAGACTAGTTAAGCTAGGGCTGAGAGGCGTGGTGGCTGTCACTATAGGGCTTAAGCCTACTGCCATTAATCCATGTGGGAAAAATCTCCCCATTCAGCTGGCTGAGCTGATCGGCACCTCCCTCTGTGACATGCTGTATCCGATATGGCCTCAGCCAATGTGTCTTGAACTTCCCTGGAAACTTAATGAATTTGCTGTCATAGAGGAGCACTAGGTCTCTGATCTGGAAAGTCTTATTCTTAATGTGTCTGTCATGCCAAGATTTTTCTCGTGCCTTCTGCACTTTCTGATGGAATTCGGCGATGAATCTGTCTTCTTCTAAGGCAAGCAGCTGCGCTAGCCTTTCCTCAACTGTGTCTGTATCAGTCATCCTGATAATCTGAGCGATTCTTAAACTGGGAATAATATACTCCATAGGCATAACAGCCTCCTGTCCATACACCAAGATGAAAGGTGTGTGTCCCATAATTTTCTTGCATGTGGTCTTGTACGCCCATAATACAGTGTTAACTCTGAGGTCCCAATCATTCCTCTGGCTATTGCAGATCTTAGTAAGAGCATTTTCTAAAATCTTATTAAAGGCCTCCACTGTACCATTAGCCTGTGGGTGGTAGGGAGTGCTCTTATGGTGCTGAATCTGGAATTCTTCTGTCAATGCCTCGATAGTGCTGTTCAAGAAATGTGTGCCCTGATCACTCATCAAAATTACTGGGCATCCAAATCTACTGATGATGTTTTCAAAAAGGAACTGTGCAGCTGTAGCAGCATCACAATTTCTTACTGCTTTGGCCTCTGCCCATCTGGTGAGGTACTCTGTTCCTGTGATAATATATCTTGCACCAGTGTTCTTTCCTGGTGGGTTGATAGGACCCACAAAATCTATAGCCCATTTGTCAAATGCGCGCAATGTGACCTGCGGTCACATCGGCATTTCATCATGCCGTGAGGGTTTTCCTACCCTTTGGTAGATATCGCAGCATCTACAAAAGTCCTTAGTGTCTTTATGCAACGTAGGCCACCATAATCCTGCCTCCAGGATTTTCTGCGCAGTCGGCTTTCCTCCGAAATGACCTCCTACGGTTCTTGAATGTGCCTCTTTGATAATAGCGTCTTTTTCATGCGGCATCACACATCTACGCAGAACTTCATCCGAACCTAACTTGTATAGGTGTCCTGCGATGGGGGTGAAGTCTGCTGCTTTAACAACCAACTGCTTCTTTTGCTGCTTAGTAAACTCATCAGGTGCTACTCCTGTAGTGAGAAATTGAATAATATCGGCATAGTACTCATCTGCGATCTGGATAGAGAACAACGGCGCATCTGATAGATTGTCATCTAGGTTACTTGGCTCTTCTCCTGAGTCTATCCGCAACAAATGATCAGGTCCTACATTCAGTCTTCCTGGTTTCACAATGATTTCAAAATCATACTCCTGAAAGAGGAGTAACCATCTGCAGATCCTCCCCCCTAACACTGGCTTATTGACCAAATACTTTAACGCGGAATGGTCAGTAAACATCTTGAACGGGGCACCCAATAGGTAGTGCTTGAACTTCTGCAGTGCATACACCATAGCTAGGCCTTCTCTTTCAGTTGTGGTGTAGTTCTTTTCTGTTGTCGAGAGCTTTCTGCTGGAATATGCGATAGGGTGGTCAATGTCCCCTTCTCCTGGTTGTGTTAAAACAACCCCTAATGCGATGCCAGACACATCCACATGTACATGAAATGGCTTAGTCCAGTCAGGAAATACTAAGATGGGTGCTGTAACCATCTTCTCTTTAAGCATGTCTAGACTCTGCTGACATTCCTCGTTCCATAGGAATTTTACATCTTTCTTGAGCAATTTCTCCATTGGTGCTTTAATCTTTGCGTAGCCCTTGATGAACTTTCTGTAGCACCTGGTATGACCAAGTACTGTCCTCATTTGCTTGACTGAGTTGGGTGCTGGAATTTTTACAATGATGGCAATCTTCACGGGATCTACCATCAAGCCTTGTCTGCAAACAATGTGACCCAACAAAATACCAAATGGTGCACAAAATATACATTTCTTCAAGTTTAGAGAAATTTGGTACTGCCTACATTTCTCTAACATCAGTCTTAAGTCTCCTATATGCTTGTCAATTAGTCCAAATACAGTCCAATCATCAAAATATACTTCTAAGAATTTATGAATGTATTCTTTAAATACACCAACAACTACTCTAGAAAATATAGCTGGTGCATTCTTAAGACCAAAGGGAATTACCGTGTATTGGAACGAGCCCCATTCTGTTGCAAAGGTGGTCTTGGACCGATATTCTGGATGTATTCTGATCTGATGGTAGCCTGAAAACCCATCAGTGAAGGAGTAGACCTCCTGTCCTCCCACGTTGTCTAATACCTCATCAGTGAACGGTGTCGGAAATGGATCATGAAGCGATGCATCGTTGAGCTTACGCAGATCGACATAGATCCTAATGTCTCCTTTTGTTTTCTTTTCTTGTACGACCATGGGGCTAACCCATTCGCTTTCTTCTACTGGCTCAATGACGCCTGCTGCTAGCATCTTATCGATTTCATCCTTTACTTTTTCTTTTTAGCGCGGATTCAATCTATATGGGCACTGCTTAACTGGTCTAGCATCCTCCTTCAATGGTATCCTCATAACTCTCAGGTCTCCAACTATTCCCTTCATCTCAGTGAACTTGGTGGGAAATAGGTCCTGATAGTCATGTAACAAGTCGGCAATCTGTCTGACTGTTTCATCATTCCAATAGTCTCCGATATAGGCAAACTTAGGTTCTGCGTCTGTGCCAATATTTATCTTTTTAATCTTGATAGGTTCGGTGATTGCTGGAATCTCTAACTATGGTCCCCCAACATCGCAAGTCCCTTCTGACTTCGAAATGTTAGTGTTGCGAGGATCCTCATCCTCATCCTTATCTTCATTATCTGGCTTTGCTGCGAAGTTATAGCACTCAAGCGCGTCTTGCAACTGGATGGCCCACTCAGGTTGAGCCTGATCTGAGATGGTACAGTCCTCGAATATCTTGATCTTGATTATGTCTAGGGCCTGAGCAACACTTGGATGTTCTGATTCAAACGCGAAGGTAAGTAGGAAACTGTCTGTCATAAGTGACCATGTGGTCGTCCCCTTGCGCAACTCGGTCTCTGTGTACCAGTTCCTTGGAACTGTGTCCAATGTGTGAATGAATCTATGAACCCATCCATCCTCGGGAATGTCCGACCAGTTCTATTCACATGTCTGAATGTGTGCCCTGGGGTCAGTTTCTCCTGTGTACCTCTGCGGGACATACTCTCTGTCAACAGAAAATCTGATCGCCATCAGTATTTTAATATCATCCTGTAGAGGGGGCTAATTACCTCCTAAATGTCATCATGTAATTATAGTTTAAAAGATAAATAAATATTAATAAATAGGTAGTTGGAGCGGGTACAACCGCTCCAACCTACCTCATAATGTATAAATAATTACCAAAGATAATGCAAAGATGGATTGGACGTCCCTTCCCATATTTCTTTGTCTTTGATTGCTATGTATGAACTTAACGTATGCTTGAATGATGTTGAAACCCTAGACTCAACATTGGCGCCGTTGCCGCCTCTATCCGGTCTGGGTGACAGCAGCAGCGGATGGAGATGGTCGAACCTAAAGGAGAAACTGTCGTGAAGATGAAATACTGCTCGTGCTCTGTCCCACCTGCTCCTCTTCTGTATTGCGAGTTTTGAATAAGCATGCTTCCATCACTCTGCGCAGGCACGCTGAGTCGGGCGATTGTAATAACGTTAATCCATACTTACTTCGTCCCAATACCGCATTACGACCTCCTAATAGAACATCCTGCTGACAACTTTAATGACGCCGGTGTCATCTTTATTCTGAAGCGGCCCGCCCTCGACGAATTCATGGAGGCGGCTGCGAAGCTCTTCGAGGTGGTGGGTTTCACGGCCAGCTCTCGGGCGTACGCCGACCCCATCCTCGACCGGCTGGACGTGAACGGCACATTAATAAGCCACCGCCTCTTTTACAGAGAGTTCTCCCGGTTTGTGAGGCTTTTAGCGGATGGTCGAGAAGAGACCGTGACTGTAAAGGAGGGGTGGACGTGCAGAACGATGGGTGGAATGGATGCGTTGGTGGAGACCACGCATGTGGGAGCTGGCAGTGAGGTAAGAAATGGAGGGTTAAAGATTTGGGAATCTGAACGCTTTCACTGATTCCAGAAGCATTCAATCTCATGCAGAATACCTACATGTCGAAGTCGAACCAAAATTTTCGGTGTACCGACTATGGCAGTCGGCTTCACACCGACTCGTCGTGGCGACCAAGCCAGTCGGTCGCAATGTAAGGAACCGGTTCAGTCAGTTGTTGAATGCTGCGTCGGTCGGGTTGTAAACCGTTACAGCATTACAGCCTCATCACATTACAGCATTAATATTTGCAGGCATTGAGACTTCATTAGGTTTACATAGTGTTGAAAAATGGCGGAAAGACCTGTCAAGTTGGGAGGGCTCCTCAAAGTTTTGTGCATGGTTCTTGTTCTTGTTTCGTTGCTGTTAACTGTCGTGGCTCCTCGAGATGGCGTTGGAGATGGTGTTTGTCCCTGTCCGCCCGTAGACCACTGTGATGAATGCGTGATACCCTGGACCTGTATTGATAAGACTTGACACTTGGCCAGCGATCCGACTGATCTGGTCGACCGCCATCAACACGACTGAGCTGGTCGACCACCATTTCGTCGACCCTGTCCCGACTACGGATTAAAAAATTTTGATGCATCATGAGAGGTCGGTTGGGTTGGATCAGGAAATTCATACTCTCACGATAGAACAAGACGACGACCATGGCATTCAAGCAAATATCATTCACCTACACAGTGAAGCGCTTCAATGAACATGATGACAATGCACCCCTCATTATCAAAATGCTGAAACTGTTCCTAGGTTGTGACCTCGGAAAGCCAGAAGACAGAGAAATGACATAGAAAGTCAAAGAGCCAAGAGGCCCCGCATGCCTGAACCGATGGAGATGCCAGTCAGATGAGCCCGGGTGAGGCTTTAAACCAAAAGGCCTAGTTGCGGAAGAATATGGTTTCCCGCCGTT
>LPNX011121701.1:563912-576412 GCA_001517045.1 Pseudotsuga menziesii
TCAACACATCCCATGATGCGATATTTTCTTTATGCGCATACCACCATCTTGTAGGTGTGGCTCGTACTGCAAGGTCCATAGCTGCGTTCCTCTGCTTGTAAGGAATCTGTTGCTCAAA
This sequence comes from Pseudotsuga menziesii, assembly GCA_001517045.1. NCBI lineage: Eukaryota > Viridiplantae > Streptophyta > Pinopsida > Pinales > Pinaceae > Pseudotsuga > Pseudotsuga menziesii. The sequence continues at coordinate 564,031 of LPNX011121701.1, forward strand.
CTGCTCAAGGAAATCTTGAATATCTGTTAGACCATGATATGATGGAATCTCAGTGATCTCTGCGCCAATCCATCGCAGTGACTTACTCATAAACGCACATCTACGCGCTGAGACTTTGTAAAGTCTGTTCTGCCAGTTCTCTAGACTAATATCAGAATCCGATGCGCATGAGCTGTCGCATTGCCAACTAATGTTCCCTTCTGTGGTTGGATTGATGTAGTCGCTCTGGTTCGCAGTCATCTGGTAGAGACTATCCATGTTATGTGCCTCCTCCTCGACTCGGATAGGTTCGATATATCTAGGACCCTGGTAAGGATCCAGCGGCGCGATGACCCGGATCTGTGCATCCTCAAAGGTCATTTTTCTTCTCTTTAGGTTGATGATAGCCTTGCTACCAATCGCCCAATCGATACTTAATAGTGTTGGGTACGGTCGACTATCACCAATGATTGCTATAACCTCGAATTCCACAAAAGTACGAACTCCGTCAATGTCAACTGGCACCTGTGGCAGTCGACCCAATGGTGATACTCGCTGCTGGTTAGCTAATCTCAGGTGGATTGGTGATCTAACTAACTGAGGGCTACCCATCTATTCCCATGTCTGCTTAGTTAGAACGTTCACCTCTGATCCCGGATCTAAGACAACTTCATCCATTTCGAACTCTCCAATCTTTGCTGTGATTTTCATCTCTCTTCCGGTCCTTTTATGTCCTGTAATATTATGAACAGCGCGGTGTGCACTGCCCGAGAGAGAAGGTTGCTGACACTGATCTATGATGCGTTGTATCTCGCCGATAGATTTTCATTTCTCAAGAGCTTCAAGCAACTACGCAGGAAGGATTGTATACTTCTTGTCGATTCATCCTCGTCGCATCTTCCCGATGTGGTAGCCTGCGGTATCTGTTCTGAGCTATCACCACAAGGTGCTTGCTGCGGTACACCCCTAGACGGCGATACCTGCGATCCTGATTGTGTAGGTTCATCAAAGGAAGCCTTGGATTCATGAAATGTCTCTTTATTCTTCTGTAGGTCGAGTGCTGTTGCTTTACCAGGAGCTCTGCGCACCCACTCCTGACTTGTGTTCTTTTCGGTCTCCTGCGATGTCCCACCGGTGGAAGCACCGCTACGAGTCACAATATTGACTCTTGGTTCTGGTTCTGCCTGCTCAGCAACAATAAGCTGGATGTTCTGGTGTACTGCTGGCTTAGGATATTTGATCTTAGCTATCAATGTAGGACACTCCTCTATGGTATGATCATAAGATTTGCAGTAATTACAAGTAGTAGTGGGGCTCTGACAGTCCCTAGCATAGTGTCCTACAACTCCGCAGTTATAACAAGTGATCGGTCCGTGACCACGGCCAAAACCCTCTCCTCTGCCAAAGCCTTCTCCTCTTGCAAAGCCTCCTCCACGGCCTCGTCCTCTGAATCCTCCTCCCCGGCCACCATAAGTCGGATCAGACTGTGGTCCTGCTGCTGGACCCTGTGTTTCTGACTGGACTCTGTATACGTCATGTTTTCTATCTAACATGAGATCATAGGCTTGGCAATTCTGTTCATCATGTCCGATAGAGCTGCAGAAGACACGGTATAGGTTCTTAGGTGTCTGTACATACTTCTGAAGCAAAGGGCATTACTGAGGCGGATGTCCTTGTGTTTTGCATATTTCACACCATGGCCCTTGCGTTCGTGGTAATGGGTTAGGAGTCCCTGACGCTAAATATTTTGCAAAGACTGGACAGTTTTCTTTGGTATGACCCTGTGCTCTACATCGTAAGCACCATATGTCTTGCATAACCTCTTTTCCTTTCTTAAGTTCGTGTATCTGTAACGTGATATTGGTCAACTGGTTTTGTAGAGTTGTCATGCCTGCACTGGTTTCTGCTAAAGGTGAAGCTTCTAGCTTCATCGCCATCTCCAACGCGTCATCCTACGTCTGGAGTTTCTGCTGCATTAGTGGCACTCTGATGTGAGGGAGCAGCGCTGCAATAAACCATTCCTTATGCTGCTCCGGCACAAACTCAAAACTTACTTGGTCTATAAGAGCTTTGAATTTCTGGTCAAAGTCCCATACTGATTCTGATGGTAGCTGCTTAATATCCTTAAGCTGTGTAATGCACTGAGATTCAGACTTAGGTTTCTTGAACTCTTTAATCATGGCGTTCTTGACCTGGGCAAGTGTCTTGGGTACTGTGGTATACTTTATGTACCATGTTAAAGCTCGATCTCTGAGTGTAGTGACCAACTGTACAATTTTAAGGTTATCGTCGTTGATTGTTTTAATGGTCCACATGGCTTCACATAGAAACCAATGTTGTTCCAGGTCCTCTGCTCCTGTACCCTTAAAGGTCAGTAGCTTCATATCATCTCCCATTCTATTTCTCTGCGGTGGGTTCTGATTGACTAGATTACTACCACTCAACGGTGTAGGTGAAGGTGATGTAGCGGTAGTAGGTACTGTCTGTGAGCTACTGGATGGAGTACCTACGGGATTACTCTAAGTCCCGATCTGTTTCTGTGGGGTATAGGGCTAGTAAGGGATACCCCCCTCTGGTTCTTTTGTGGTACTAGGACTCGGTTGCCTAATATTATCTGAACTATCTCCAAATACAGGAGAGCCGAAAGCTACTTTATATTTCTTGCCACTACGTGTGCATCCAATGTCATCAAAATCACTTTCAAACTCTTGTGACATTACTATCTTTACTTATTCATCTGAAATCATGTCCATTACTCCTTTTTCATGTAGCAGCATCTTAATGGACAAGTTTAGAGACTTTAGGTACTTACCACGATATCCTTTGAAGAAGTACCGCTCAGCCTCGCTGAAGCTTTTTCTCTGGTCAACTGCAAATTCTATAACAAAGCCTCCTAGCACACTCGCAAGCCAGAAGTCTACTGCTCTCGTAATGGGATTGTCGAGGTTCTGCACGGTCTGAATCAGCTCCGGTGTCCAGATAATGTTTCTTTTCTTCTTGAATATGTTCCTATCTGTCAACTTGGATAACCAGTCGAAAAGCTCATTTCCATAGGTTGCAAAAAATATGGCGTGTATATCTGAAGCGATATGATTTTGTAACCAGTCCTCTGTGCTCAGTTTAGGGCTCCAATTTTCTTTCTGGGCAACTCCCTTAAGTTTGAATCCAGCCACTGGTGAAACTCTTCTCTGGTGGGATGCCAATAGAACATTAGCGCTCAGTTGTTTGAAACCGAAAACAGAACCATTTTTTGGCTGCTATGGGTAGACCCGGGTTAACTATAATCAACCAACAACACCCCTAGATCACTGGCCCTTTCGGCGATAGACCGCAAAGCGGCCTGAAGTCTCACCCGAAGTGACTCTAATGGGTTGGCCAAGGACTCAAGCGTCTTGGACCAGGTTCTGTGGCAATCCTACTAGTGGCTCGCAGCTCTCCTAGCTGCGAGGTCTCTTTCTGCGCGTCGCGCGATCTCCTGCTCGCGTCACATGATCTCCTCGCCTCGCAGCTCTTCTAGCCGCGAGATATTCCTTTATACCATCGCGCAATCCTTTCCTATGGCGCGCACTTTCCCAGACTCACTATATCTCCGATCTTATCGCATCGCCGCGCACTATGCGACACGCAGTTCCTGCCCAACGGTAAGTCCTTCACCTGCGGTATCGCGCACCGCAGCTCCTCTGTCGGTGCGGTATCACCTCTCTGTGATATCCTACCTCCGCGGTTTAGCGCACTTAGTGTTGCTCGTGTCGACGTGCAATACTTAACATACAAGGCTATTCAATACTGCAATAGAGACTGTTTTACACAAAGCATAAATGAACCATATACATCCTGCCAAAGACTGTAACTTATATTTACCCTTCTATATTGTTGTGAATTGATTAACACATTCATTCATTAAAATGTAACAAAGTCCATGAACTGACTGAGAATTGCATAAGTAAACATAACACATAAACCCATCGCATAACACTTGATTTTAACGTGTTTCACCTCTAGGATGGAAGTTACGTCCACAGAACTGTGTTTTTATTATAGCTCAAGGGAAGGTAAAACACAGTTCTGCTGCACCGCATATGCAGCTCAAGATATTCTCTCTTAGATCTCTTTTCTCTTCTATATTTCTCTCCTACAATATACTCTTCCCTCTCTGTCGATCCCTACGGATCGTTACATACATATTCTATAATCCAGCTACCGGTTACCGTAAGATTGCTACCGCTAATAACAGAACCAGAGCTAGGATTTTACAACAGTCTAATAATCTGCAAAACACTACTAACAACTGAATGAACCAACTAACTAACCAACAAAATGACTAGCTAACTCTCCAACCCTTTTACAATACAAAATATATTCTTTTATAGGCAGCCTGAAGGTCTTGCCATTACAACACTGTGGGCCTGTCCCAACAGTAACCCAAAACCCTAACTAGTGACAGTCAGCCATATCTGTACTTGAGGTAGCCGCTTTCCGTCACACCACAGCTCTCTGCAGTCTTCCATGCTTCCCGGCACTGATCATGGGTACTATGCACCGCTTCGGTTTTCTGTCCTTCGCCTTCAATGCTTCAGCCTCGTTTCTCCCTCTCCTTTATGAGGGTCGCTGAGCCCTCCTGTCTTCTGCCGCTACCTTCAATGCAGTGGTTGAGCTCTCTCTTCTCGGCCGCTCAGGTACCATTTCCTTTCTTGAATTTTCTATCTTAAAATTCATGGTTTCCGGCTCTGCTCTCCAGCTGGAAACGTGCTACGGCGTCGTAGCTCTGTCTTAACTTCTTTCCGCCAAAACTTATCTTTCCGCCAAAACTAGCAGCTTCTTCTGTAGCTGCGGGACCCTTCTCCAACACAGTATATGTTTCCCATGCTTTTCCACTCTAGCCTTGGTTTCTTTGGAGGTGTCTGGTAGCCTATATATGAAAATTTTGAAAAACATTAGATATCAGAATTCTTGCTTAAAACAAAAAAGAAAAAAATAAATGAGCATATTTCACTAAAAATATGATATGTGTTGTACCTTTCTTTTCCAGACCGTGGTTGTTTTCCTTGTCTTTTTAGCAAGTTCTCCTTTGCATCCTCTATTAGTTCCTTCCACTCTTTCTCTGGAACCATGGGAGGGAGCTCATGCTTGAGGTCAAGTTGCAATTTATCCCTATATTGGGCCCTGGTATATTTTAAATTCTTGACGGATAACTTTGCAACCACTTTCTTGTTGAATGTATTGCCAAACAATTTTACCATGTGGTCTATCAATACATATCTCTTTGCACTATCTTGGCTAGTCCATTGTGTTCGAATGTTGGGACCAAATAGATCCAATGCTTTGTCATTCAAATTCCTGTAGAAACGTGTGATCCATCAATTTATAATAATTTCAGCATATGCCCATTTCAATTCCATGATTAAAATGAATGAATTAATTAATAAATACCTGCAATCTTTTGAATCTTGATCGAAACACTAGCATCATCCACCAAAAAGGTGAGATCTAGTGATCCGGTGCTTTTAACTCATGCTGCTCCAGGAAAATTTTCTTGGTGATCTACAATAGTTTCATCTCTGGAATCATGTGGAGTCCTAGGCTCTGTCTCATCATGCTCCAGCATGTCATGCTGATCAAAATCGGTTCCCTCATCAATAGATTCGATGCCAACCAGAGGAGTGTCAAAAATCCTCATTGGTACATTGCATTGTCAGTGTCGTTGTTGCATTTGAGCATCACTGCTACCTATACCTGTCATGGTAGTTTCTCTAGTCACGGGTTGTAAAAAATCCTACAAACGAAAAAATTTACTTTATCAGATCACTTGGAAAAATAGAAAACATAATATCAGATATGAAATCATGTCATAGATTAAAAACTATGTGAATATGCCACTTACCCCATAATATTTTATTTGTTCTTTCAGTTGATCAATCTTTTCCCTAATCTCCTGTTTCATGGGCCTTATGCAAGCCAAGGAAATCATTTCTATGTTTTCCTTTTTCAGGGCCTTCTTTATAGTATCCATAGGGTCTATAAAATAGTAAATTTCATCCACAAGCTCCTCATCACCCAGATCAAGTGAACTGGACTAAATTCATCTAATAATAAAATTAAGAAAAATAATTTTAACATCATTCAAACATTGTTATTGTAATGAAATTTAGTTACTATTAACAACTAACACTTACCTGATGCGGTGTTGTGGCCGGTGACTTCCCATGGTCGCCCCGTACTGATCTAATTCTAGTGGGTGATTGTCCATGGTCACCCTGGACAATGGAAGCAGCAGGTTCATTTCCACAGTCCCCACCCTGACACGATAAATCAAACAATAATTCACCATAAGCACAAAAAAATGTGAATGTCAACAATGGAAATCAAATGCTAACAGAAAAAATTGAAACATTTAGTTATTATATTTAACACTGACCTGATAGGGCACTGAGTGTGACCTTCCATAGTCACCCTGGACCATGGAAGCAGTAGGCGCCTTTCCACTAACGCCACCCTGACACAATAAATCAATAAATAAATGTTATGAAAATAATTGTAACATAATAAAAAATGAGATATTGCAATAATAATTATTTTTACCTCAGAAGTAGAGGACACGCGTTTTGTTCCATGACGAACATGGGAAGACCCCTGCCACAGTGTAATAAGCATGTTGTCACATGGAAATATTTTGGGGTTGGAGTTTCTAGTTATTGTAGTCATATTTAGTTACTATATTTAGTTGAGTCAATAATTGTAACATCAACAAAAATGCGATATTTCAATAATATTTACTTTTACCTTCGATGGAGAAGATACATGTTTTGCTCCATGGCGATGAGTAGACCCTTGCCGTAATAAGCATGTTATCATATGGAAATATTCACAATAAGCACGAAAAAAGAAAATGGTAACAGTGGAAATTGAATGTTAACAGAAAAAATCTCAAGATTTAGTTATTATATTTAACACTTACCTGATGGGGCATAGAGTGTGACCTTCCACGATCACCCTGGACCATGGAAGTAGAGGACACGCGTTATGTTCCATAACGACCATGGGAAGACCCCTGCCACACTGTAATAAGCATGTTGTCACATGGAAATATTCTGGGGTTGGAGTTTCTAGTTATTGTAGTCATATTTAGTTGAGTCAATAATTGTAACATAAAAAAATGAGATACTGCAATAATATTTACTTTTACCTCAGAAGGAGGAGATACATGTTCTGATCCATGGGGATGAACAGACCCCTGCCACAATGTAATAAGCATGTTATCATATGGAAATATTCACAATAAGCAGGACAAAAGCAAATGGTAACAGTGAAAATCGAATGTTAACGGAAAAAATCAAAACATTTTGTTATTGACGTCATATTTATTTACTATATTTAACATTTACCTCACGAGGCATAGGTTGTGACCTTCCATGGTCACCCTGCAACGTGGAAGAAGCATGTGGCTTTCCACTACTGCAACCCTAACAAAATAAATCAATCAATAAAATTTGAGTCAATAATTGTAACATAAAAAAAATGAGATAATCATAACAGTGTAATAAGCATGTTATCACATGGAAATATTCATAATATGCACGAAAAAAATGAATTCCAATGGTGGAAATCGAATGTTAACAGAAAAAATCAAAACATTTGGTTATTGTAGTCATGTTTTGTTACTATATTTAGCATTTACCTTATGAGGCATATTGTGTGACCTTCCACAGTTACCTTGGACTGCGGAAGCCACATCTATTCGATTTAAGTTGTAACCGATCAACAACTCTTCACCTAGAAGTATTGTTTTTGTTGACATACAAATATACGATGTTCTTCGCGTCCCTCAAATTCACAGTTTGGTTGATTAGTTTATGTCACTGGCTGTGTACTATTTATAAATCCAACAACGTTTTTGGACACTTTTGGTCTCCCATCAATATACATAGTCGCCCCTTTGTTTTTAATATGTTCTGCTAGTTGTATATAATTTGCGACAACTCCATATCTCCTCATACTTCGAGTATATTGGACCAAGATCAACCATTTATTATATCTGTATAATGGTCTGACATACTCCATCAATTCAATTATAGTGCCATAGCTGACCTTTATGCCATCCATGAAAAATAGTCCCAATCCATGTAAGGATGAAGGAGCAATGCGATACATCCTCCCATTGATGAAGAAATCTATGTCCACTTGATGTGGCTGATTAGGCACCCATCATTGCACTAGATGTCTATACCTCAAGGGAAACTCAATGTCACCTATGATCTCAGCATCATAATTACATGACCCTCCATTGGAAATAAAATATTGCATGTGCCTATGAAATATTTTCCTTACCTTTTTAGATCTAGTTGATATAGAACTGGTAGATATAGTACAACACGTATCACTTTCAACCTTTCCAAGTATATCTTCACCATCACTCGAGGAAGATATATTTGATAGATACCTATTTGGTAGTACTTACACTTGATAAAACAAGAATATAAGCTACCAAGCGGATATAATTTAGCGTGCAAATATATTTACTTGTAATGTTTTAATATCAAAAGTTATTTTTCTCTCAAAGGTGTAATTTCTTTTAGAGTTATTTATATTTGACTTATCTTTAAGTATAAGACATGATTTGATTTGGTTTGGAATTTGTTCACAACGCGGATATAGAAGTGTGTTTCTTGGGCCAATTCACTAGTTAATGCATGCAAAGAGGTATGGGGGTCCCCCTCATATAGATCATGTTGGGGATTCGATTTGGAACTGGCAGTGGTCATATTGATTCATTCATGGATTTCCCATCGAAACTCGGTGACGTTAGTCTAACACTCCCTCTTCCACAGTGTTTTGATATGCAATTTTCCTCGTGCAAGGTACTCCTTCTCTAACTATGTGCCTGATTTTTTTTAAATAGGATAACATTGTGAAATGTCACCAAATTTAGACCAATTATAGGTATTTTTGAGTGGTTTTGCACATGGGCGTGGATAGGATGATGTTGGATATGGAATAATCTTATCACAACCTTGAATCGTCTTACACTACCCAATACCATGTTCTTACCATTGCTACGATGTCCTGCAACAGGGAAATACTAAATTTGTTTGTTTGTGATGGTATGGTTCAGTCCCGTTCTCTATCAAATGGGTGATGGATGGGTTCGGCTGGCATTTGATGGGAAAAATTCCCAGCATGGGTCATTTTGCACCTCAAATATGGCCTAATTTCCTATAAATCCTCAGAAAATATGAAGTAAACTGTCAAAACCATAGTAGAAATATTCGAGTATGGATTCGGATACGATACGAAAAAAATGAGTAACAAAAAAATCAAGTACGACTAAAATACAGGAATAGGCATCTTATAAATACAAAAACAAGCAATTTTAATTTTTTAAAAATAAGATTATAAGATCATCATTCCAAAGTGTAAATTTCATTCATTATTCATTAGGAACTAACACAAGTAGTAACTAAGTATTGATTTCTTTGACAATTGATGAGGCCTACAACTATCCTTTCTCTATAGTTTCAACCTCAAAGCCAAGGGAAACAACAGGAAAAGGTATAGTATATGGAAAGAATCTCCAGTTTCGATCTGAGATAAATAAGGGCTCATTGGACCCCATAAAAAGGCTATGTTATTCAAATCCCTATCACTTCAATGGGAGAGTTGCACTAATGATGACATCGCAATATCTAAGGCTTTAGAAATGGCTAAGTTACATATTCAGGTTTAGATGATGATGGGTAACCTCTCATCTCCATCCTCTTGGGAATCATTGTTGACAAAATGGAAGATGAATGTGTTGGCATTGATGTCAATATATGAATTGAGAATTGGTGACATTTGGTGAACTGATGATTGTGGACAGACATATCCTAGAGATGTTCATTAATGACAAAAGAACTATTCATGGGCATAGGCATGTATGATAAAGTTGGAAAAAGACTAAGTGGTGAAAAATTGTCCTAAAGAAGTAGTCTTATGAAAATGCCCACCATATTTCATAAGAAGGAGAAAATGCCTTCCATTTCCTGTCATCCCATAGTTGGTTGAAGTATCTATTCGACCATGGCACCAGTTCTCAGAACAACTCTTTGAGGAAGAAGATACAGGCCTCCCAAAAGAAGTTCTTTTTGGTCAAATTAGACAAGTTGCTCTAGGAGAATGCTCGCCATAATTTGTGGGTTGAAAGAAATTACTACACCATATGGGCATCCTATAGATGGATGTGTTTTCTACCTAACCATGTTCTTACTTTGATCTGAAAGTACTTGAGGCAGAAATTAAGGATCTACCAATACATGGTCTTAAGCAGCTTTTACATCATACTTTAGTAAAATTCCTGCTGAGGAGAGAGAAAGTAGTTCCAGAGGATGAAAATGATCTTAATGGATTCATCTGTTTTTCATCCATCCATTAGATGTCTTACACTCCAAGTTTGATGAAAAGTTGAAATCACCTTTGAGACCTAGGATTTAAATAAATTGACTAAGTGTCAAATCACAAGGTTGAAGAGGCATTTGTAAATGCTTGCCAAATCCTGTTTGGGTGATTATAAATTCATCAAAAGGTATAGACATTTTATTTAATGAACTGGCTATCCATCCATGTTCTTAGTTTTTCTTATGGTGACCACATGAGAAAAATATCAAACTGCCAAAAGAGGTAAAAACATTAGCTTGCATATCCAAAAATATGAAAAATTGACTGAGTGTTGAAAACAGGAGGTTGAGATCCCACTTGGAAATGCATGCCGGTGTCAGCTCTTTAACTGATAAATTCATTAGATGTTATGGGTCCATTATTTTATGATCTAGGCATCCACTCATGATCTCAGTTTCCCTCTGGGTGTTCACACTTGTGAGATATGAGTCTGCCAAAATGCATCCTGGCACAGTAATGACTAGGGTCTGACAAAATTGACTAAGTGTTGGATTGAGCAGTTTGAAATACCATTTTAAAGTGACTGCTAGAGACTGTGTGTTTGTCAGTAAGGTTTTAAGGTGACATGGTCATATTCCTAGTTGAGGTGGATACCTATCCATACCCTTAGTTTGTTTAAAGTTGGTCAAGATGTGAAAAATATAAGTCTTCCAAAAGTTATAAAAGTATGCATGTACAGTCTTGGTGAAATAAAAGAGTAAGCTACAGGAAATTAATAAGCAGAAATTTATAAAGGGAATTCTGCATATGTTGAGAAGGATTTAAGGATAGTATTTTGGAAGATATGATGTGATCGAAATTACACGGCATATATTTAAGGAAGAAATGCTCGCATAGGGTTTAATGAAGACACATGTAGGCTACAATATTCTTGATAACCTTTGGACTCTTTGACATATGCCAAACAGAGGCGACCATACTAACTACCATGGTATATGCCAAACAGGGGCAAAAATATATAAGTGTCATTGAAAAATAATACTTGTATCAAATGTGTCTTTAAAGAATAAAGAGGTATGAGGGTTAATTTATTGGATTTATTTCAAATTATAGCCCACGAGTCCCAGGGAACTATATATTGTTCCAAAATCCAAACTAGTAAATGGGAAAAGCTTGCAAAGTGTGTTGTAATTCAGGTAAAAGTGAGCATAAAAATAAAATAAAATGCTTCTTTAAAGGAGAAATAGGTCTTAGGTTTTTTTTTTGTTGGCAAAGTGGTGGAGCCCCCCTGACTAGCAAGGTTTCCATTGGATGAGTGGCCACGAACAAGGGGCATCTAAGCCATCAAAATCACCCGGGGATCGCACCCGACCTGGACTGCACCAACCCTTAACATGGTTGGATTTTTGGTATCCGACGGGATTAGAACCGGTGACCTTCCAACTTAGGGGGCATCTAAACCATACCCCAGCACCAACTTTTCTACATCTCGCGGATAGAAATAGGTCTTAGGTTGAATTGTACCCAATCATTATAATTGTAGCTCCTATGGAACTCTACAAAATGTTTTAGACCCATAATAGAAAAAAATCACAAAATCTTGAAAAGTGTGCCATAATCCATGTAAAATTGACCATGAAAGCAAAATTAAATGCATCTTTAAAGGAGAAAGAGGTCTCACATTCAAGTTTCGACAGAATTAGTTCAAATTATAGCTCATACAGGACTCTGTTATAAACCATTAAATAGAATAAGATTACACAAGCTTGCACTCTATAGAATGTTTCAGACATATAATAGAATAAAATAAAAAAAGCTTGTAATTTGTGCCATAATCGAGGTAAAACTAATTATTAAATAAAAATTAAATGCTTGGAAGAAACACGTCTCAGGTTCAAAGTTTCGACAAAATCGGTTGAACCAATTCATATTATATCTCCTACAGGACTCTGCGCACTGTTCCAAACCATTAAATAGAATAAAATTACAAAAGCTTGCAAATTGTGCCATACTTCATAAAATTATACAAGAG
>LPNX011121701.1:581412-599310 GCA_001517045.1 Pseudotsuga menziesii
AGGAGAAATATATAGGCCTACAAAAATAGGGTTTTTCACCATAGGATGCAAAAATGGCTAAGTAGCCTCAGAAAGATGCTCACCCTAAATTATAAGTTAGAATAAATGACTACAGCACATAGGGGTCTTATATATTGGTCTTCGGCCTACCTAACCATGTCTTCATATTTTCTTGGAAGTGGATGAAGAAAAAATTATGGACCTTCCAAAAGGGTGTTTTAGGCAGATTAGACCAAGTTGAGAAATTTGCTCTAGTATGGAATTGATGTTAAATCTACCCCAAGTGGCCTTAAGGAAATACTCACCATGCCTCATAGGATGATGTGAAAAATGTATTGAGAATGTGATTCTCTAGAGTGTTGTATGGAGCATACAACCATGTCACTTTCCTCACCAAAGAGTCTCTAAGGAGGAAGATGCAACCTACCAAAAGTGCCTCCCGGCCATATTTGCACTATTCCAGTACTGGAAAAACTGCCTAAGTGGCTTCACGGAAATGCCCGCCATAGATTTAACTGATTATGATAAATTTATTGGAGGTATGAGTTTGTTCTTCGATGAAATAGCTATCTTTCCATGTTCTTAGTTTTTCTTATGGTGACCACATGAGGAAAATAGCAATCTGCCAAAATAGAAGAAAAATTGTTTTGCATATTCAAAAGTATGAAAAATTGACTAGTGTTAAGAATAGGAATTTGAGAGGTCGGTTGGAAATGTCCGCCAAGGGATGTCTTTGTGCAATTAAATTAATCAAATGTCATGGATCCATTCTTTGGTAAATTTTTCATCTGCTCATGACTTCAGGTCTCCATAGGGTGTCCACACATGTGAAATAGTAGTCTGCCAAAATAGGAAGAAATATGTTTTGATGCTAAAAAGAAGTTAAGAAGCTATTTGATATTCCTGTTAGAGGCTTAGGTTGTCTCAGTAAATTCTAAGGGTGACATGGTCGTGTTTCCTAGTGGACTGGCTATCCAACCATACCTTCAGTTTGCTTAGTGATGGTCAGATGACAAAAATATGAGTCTCATGATGTGATGAGGTTGGAAAGACACATGATGGTGTCCTAATGTCACATGATGTCTTTGTTACATTATGAGAGTGGTTTGCAAGAGTATGATAATTTTGGGAATTTGACTAAGTGATGAAAAACTTCCCTAAAGCAGCTGCGTTATGAAAATGTCCACAATAATTCACTAGAAGAAGAAAATGCCCACCAAGGAGAGACAAAGAAGACTCAGAGGATGGAAGTGGTCCTGATGGAATCACCATGTTGGCCTCTACCCATTGGGTGTCTCACACCTAGAATTGGATGAAAATAAAAATCTCATCACGTTGACCTAGGGTTTGATAAAAATTCTGGTAAAAATGCGTAAGTGACATCAGTAAGATGCTCATCGTTTCCAGTAGTTGATGGATTAAATTGTTATAAGGGTATGGGTCTCTAGAGTGTTGATTAGTGCATCTAACCAAATCATTATTTTTTCCAAAAACTCTATGAAGATGAAGTTACCAGTATGCCAAAAGTGCCCTCTGGCTTCTTTTACTCCAGTCCAGTAAAATGCTCGCCCAACTCAGAAGAAGATGATTCTAAAGGGAAAATTGGTTTGCTTGTGTTCAATGGGATGTACTACATTATAAGGTATCATTGGTTCAGGATTTGGTGAAAATAAAAATCCCTCATGTTGACTTAGGGTTTTATAAATTTGTCCAAGTGGTAAATATGTAGTTTAAAATGTTATTTTCAAATGCCAACCAGATGATGTGTGTGTCAATTAATTCATCAAATGACATGTATTTGTTCCTTGTTGAAGTGTTTATCTAGTCATGGTTTCAATTTTCCTTATGGAGGTCACATGAGTGAAAAATTAACCTTCCATGTTGAAAAAAAATCATGTTCACACAGCGTATGATTTTTCCCGCACATAGCTTAAAAATATATACTAAACAAGTTTTTTAGATGTCCGCACTAGCTAGATATTTAAATAGAGATTGCTTAGCTAGTTAATTAAAAACAGATGAAATAAATAAGATACATAAACAAAACAGAGTTTATTATTTAATTAACATACATAAATTTAATTTATTTCGAAGAGATTGATGTTTTCTTTCATCACTGAAAATAGTCGATTCGAAGAATAATTCTCTATAATGTTATCTTATATGCCGATAAATACAAAACTCCATAATACAAAAAAAAATCATTAACTTTCGATAAATACATATATACATTGAAATGCCAACTAAAAATCATTTTTCATTATATGTTGATAAATACAAAACTCCATCATACAAATTATTTTTTCATTAATTGTCGATAAATACATATGGACATTGATTTACATGTCTAGTATGTTTCATAGATGGCTGAATTCCATCCTCTTGAGTAGAAGACAAATATGAATTGTCTATCTTGCCTTTTGTATAAGAGTGTAATTGTTCTAGAGTAGGACAAGGCACTTATTGCGATTTATTTTCAAGCTCTTTAACTCTCTGTGAAACTTTTTTTTAATTTTCAAGCAAAACATTTTTTTTCGCCATCAGTTTTTTCAACATTTCCACATTTTTCTTATACTTCGTTGATTCTTGTTCTTCCTTGACCTCCAATTTCTCTCTTCTATGTTTCAACTTATTTTTAACTTCATTCAATTCATGTTTTAGATTATGTATTTATTTCTCCTACTCTTTTTCCCTAGACTTTGTCTTGTTGGGAAGGATAGGAATTGCAGTCATCGCAGCAGCTGGCCCTTTTAATTCCTTCTCCAAATCAGCAAGTGTGGATTTAAGTGTTTGAATTTCCATATCACATCCCAAATTCTGAACTTTTCTACCTTCTAAGAGTTTTGATTCCAGCTCCCTTATTTTTGCATATTTCCTAGCCATCTTCTCTTTCATTTTTTTATGTAGCTGTGATGAGGCATACAAATCACCTAGTGTAAGGCTCATTGAGAAGCATTCTTGTAGCATATTCTCTCGACTTGATAAGGACTTCTCTTCCTCTTCTAAGGGCATTGTACCTGTAGGTGTATTTTTCCTTCTACCCTTACCCTTACCCTTACCCTCGTCTCCTTTGATACCCTTACCTTCACCCTCATCACCTTCTTCACTGGAAATGTTTTTTCCTCTACTTTGTTTTTTAATTTTTAAAGTTTCAGAGATCCTTGCTAACCTTGTTCCTTTCGGCTTATCATCTTTCCTAGAAATGGTTTTTCTCAAATCGTAAATTATTGATTCTAATTCTCCAACTTTTTTTCCATGGCTTCACTCCCACTCTTTCAACTTCAACTGATATTCTTGTACTACATGTTCATATTCTTTAATTTTCTTCTCCATTACCTGTAAAGGACCCATTTCTATCCTCACTAGTGGTACATTGAGAACAGGTGGTCTTTTTTTCAACTCTTCTTTGAGTTCACTCGCTTCAGCATTAGCTTTTTCCAAAGCCTCTTCATATGCAACCCTCATGGACTGAATTTATTTTTCAGCACCATCAATGCTTTTTTCTACTTCTTTGGATAATAATTTAAACATTTCTTCTTTCCCTTTTATAATTGTGTTCCCTTTGAATTGATTATCCACAACTGTCTTCTGCAACACTGCTATCTATTTTAGGCATTATAAAATATTATCATCTTTTCTCAAGCACTTTTCCGCCCAATTACATATATAGGAAGCTTGTTCCTTGAAATTCTCTATTTTATCATATAGGATGAACATGTACCTACTATCAAACTTATATGATGCAATGTCTAAATGCATAGCGTAATCACCTAATCCTGATTTGGAAGAACAATCATACTCAATTGCCAACTGTTTAGGAGGAATTCTATCAATAACCTGTTGAGGAATGGAAAAGTGAGCAGTAGTTTGTTCCATTTCGTTGCATGTCACCTCCTCCCAATGACCTCTATCTACATGCCCCTTAAATTCTTTCAAAGTTATGGCAGCACGAACTTCGTCATTTGTGACCAAATCAAGATACTGTACTCGTAATTTGCCATGGTGCTCAAGACTTTGTACTGGCGATTCCTCGTTCTGTTCAGTAGGGTGTAATGGTAATTCCCCATGGTGCTCAGGATATTGTACTAATTCCTTGTTCTGTTGAGGAGACTGTACTGGTAATTCCTCATTATGTTCCCTGCATTTAAGTTTCCTAACGTATGTTTTAGGAACAAGTGGTTTTTGCAAATATATATTTCCATGCTGGTTGATATCACCAATCTCTGTTTTAGTAGCATGGGTCGACATAAATCAATAATTTTTTGAAGTGTGCCTAGGAAACTAAATTTAACCTTCCTTAATTGGCTCTCTTGCAGGGCAAAGTAGATTTTCTTAGCTAGTAGATAAGGAATATCTATAGGTATATCTTCCATCCAATGTATCACTACCCACATACATTCACCCAAAATGTCATCCCTGTGATGATTCAGAATTGTCCTAAGGACAATTTGACTCAAATTTTTGTAAATTCCAGGAGGGACATCTTGCATTTTTAAACCATTCCTCGGAACATTTAATTCTTGCCCATAAATTTTACTGGCCATCTAGTTCTTCTCCTATCCGGGGGTTTTCCTTGAGCTTAAAATCACTCCCCCTCTACATGGAATATTTGTAGCTTGGACAACCAAATCAGGGTCGAGGTATACCCACTTCCCAAACATTATGATTTCTGTATTCCTAGCATCATATTTCAAAATTGCCTCATCTATATCATCATCAACATAACTAAACATTCCCCACAAAAAGTCGAAAACTTCTGCTTTCCTCAAGATAGTTTCCATACCTGGTGGCCACATCTTTGCATCTCTCCATGTATCAGAATTCTCCTGAAATTTTTTTACTGTTACCTTATCATCTGTGGATGATTGTGTTTCAATAGGGGTTGCAGAGGAGGATGCCCACATTTTAGCTGTGCTCGTCATTCTGGATGCCCCCGTTTGAAGTCCGGCCATTGTTATCCAGGTTCGAAGCAGAGGTGAGGTGATGCACGCGTACTATATTTCAGGCTCACAAATTCTCCCCGCGGACTAATTTTCAGGCTCACAAATTATGCCCGCAAAGAGGTTTTCAACAACAAATCAACGCTTTTCTTGGGTATGAACTTTGCACAAATTCTATTTGACTCTTCATAACTATCACACCTCTTCATAAAAAAAAAATTATAAAAACATTAAAAATTTGTCTATTTAATTTTGTTCCATCCTGAATGATTCATTCTAATTATGTCTTCATGCAAAGTAATTGTCTTTGTTTTTTTTACAGGGGTTTTAATAGCTTTGGTGATCTTCCAGAACTGGCATTATGCCAAAACTTTGATAAGAATGGCAGTCTTTACTACCAACCAAAATAACATGCAATTATTAATCCCACGATCACACATATGACTGTTGTGTGAAAAATTTAAAAAAATATGTTTATAAACCAACGAATTGTCATCTTCTTAAAATGTCAATCAATGATCATTATTGCTTCTTCCAAAAGGTAGGGATCCTAAAAAGACGTCCTGGGCTCTAGGCTAGTGACTACTTGTGGATTCCAAGCACCTAGATCCCCCACCATACCCTTGCACTACGCGTCGATCATCATGATCGTCATACACAAAAGCCTCTCTTATTTTTTACATAGGTATCATGGATTGAGAGATATAAAGGGATATTTGAGACCCATTTTTCAGAAATTCGACAAAAGTAGGAAAAATATTATTTTGTATATTAAGAACAAAAAATTGGCTAAGTGTTAAAATCAGAAAGTGTAAAAGGCTTTTGGAAATAAAAAAATATAAATATCATCATGACATAAAAGATATAAACACGGGCCTCTACTATTCAACAATTAAATATCATTCATCTTCTTCTTCATCTAACTCAACATCTGTATCAGGGTCTGGTTCAGAATAGATATTGATGAAAGGCTCATTCACATCAACATCATCATCAATGGCATCTTCGCTAATATAGTCATCGACATCGTCAATGAGATCATCATCTACTACATTTGAATGATCAACCTCTTCAACTTATTCATCTAACACATCGACTGTAGCCACCTGCTCCTAATCTGAATCATCACCATCATCTTCTTCTTTGTGATTATCTTCATCATCTGCATGATTATACTTTACTGGTATTTCTCTTGGATAGTATCTAACAACGTATGACCAACCTGCTTTACCTGGTACCTCTAAGTAAAAGACTTGCTCACATTGAATTGGAAGACATAAGTCTTTGTACCTAGTTCAAATGACCTTGTATTAACCATGGTAAATCCATTAGCATGCTCAATAATAGTTCTTTCAGGATCATGTTCATGCATCTGTAGCCTGTACCACTTCACCTCAAACAAAACTATTTTAAAGGAATAAAAATCACACTCAATTATGTCCTCCAAATGCCCATAGTACCTATTCTCAGTTTCTTCTATATTTATACCACTTCTAGAGGAAACATTGGTGACCTTAAACACTACAGTTATCCCACAATCCGAGGTTTTCATCTTATCGTCCAACATTTTGATACGAAATTTACGACCATTACACCACATATCCTTGTGATGTTTTAACTGCAACATTGACAACAAGTAAAAAATGCATTGTAAATTAATATACGTCATATAGGAATTAGAAAATATATTTGAAAACTTAAACAAACCAAATACATTGAAAAAATAGGAAGTAACTAGAAAAATGCAGGTAAACAATTTACTTTCCTTTTTATCTTTTAAACCATAGGTTAAATCAACTTCCCTTTGTGATGTAAGATCAGGAAATTGATGTTGATGATGATGAGTTGTTTTAATCATTTTACTGACCCCTTCCCATGATAACCTACCAAAAAATTCTTCACAATATTTTATCCAATATTCCATCCAATCAAGGTTGTTTGCAATGTATAAATGTAAAGCATCCCACACTCGATCAACTATATGAAAATATAACAATTCACTATCATTAATTATATATCATTACATGCATAGTTTAGTACAGTTGAATATGCAAGATTAATAAAAAACTAACAAATCAGTATGATAAAATAAAATTGGAAAAATATATGTGTAATATATTAATTCCACAAAATCTAATAATTACCTTTCACGACCCTCATTGTATCTTTCCCCAATAGGACCTCTCCTTCAAATTTGTTGATGGAGTTGAGATGCCAAATGCGAGGCACATTCATATTTTATGTTAATTTAGGTAGATATTCATTAAATGCATTGATATACCATATTTCCCTCAACCATAGAACCCTCAGGGTGTTCTCTTTGTCTAACACAATCCTTCAATGACTTCAACTGCTTCTCCACCATCCACATCGACCTTGTGTGTACCGGTCCACATAATTCAATCTCCTCAACTTAGTGTATGAGGTAGTGTTCTTGTGCATTGAAAAATGCTGGAGGTAGATACTGTTGCATTTCACACATTATTCGGGGATTTCTCTCTTCCAATACCTTATATCTTCTTTATGGATTTATTTTGAGGAAAGCCACCTACAAATGATGCAATAAAATAATATCAAGCCATATATAAAATTTGCAGGAAAAACATAATATGTCAATAAGTTCCGTTGCAAATCACGGACCAAGTACATTTTCCATATAAAACATTACTTACCTCATGTATTTTCCAAGAACATAAATAATTTGTTTTATGTTGTTGTTAAAGTCGTCTGGGAGATATAAAGGTAGAACATACTTTATCAAAAAACACATAATTATTATTTATTTCCAAATAAGAGAATAAAATTAATAAAATAGTCCATACCATTAAGGAAATATATTAAAAAATCACAATTACCTTAATGAATGTATGCCAGTCATGTGTTTTAACCCCACCAAAATCACCTTTTTCCGTTAAGATATATTCTTTATGTTAGACGAAAACCCCATCAGAAACCTGATTTGTCTAATGACCTCTTTTACAATATTGCTCTGTTGCTCCGTCAAGCACCAAGGAAGACTAATATTCTATTGACGGCCATCACCATTAGAATTAATGATCACACTTTGCAATGCGTGATTAGCTTCTTGGATGTCACTACAAATATTTCCAATTATTTCTTTGTCAGTCCTTCCATCTAATATTAGCCATAACAATTTTGTTATGTTCTTCCCGATATGCATTGTATCAAACAAATGAACTATTTGTAGGTGCTCATAGTATGGAAACCTACTAAATTGCATCGGGTAAATTTTCATTCCTTAACGACATTCATGAAACATCAACAAAATCAAATTAACACTAATTAATCAATATAGGTATATACCGCACTGAACATAATTCACTAAAAAAAAACAAAGATTTATATAGTATATGATACAAGTTGAATGTGATTGTCATTGATGTCAAAGGAGTTCAGTGAATGACAAAAGGATAACCAAAGACATGATGGCAGGGTAAACTCGGTGAAAGACAAAGGAATGACAAAGGAAGTAATGACATGGAAAGTATGATGATGTGGCATGTATGGTGAGTTTGCAAAGACACATAATGGTTTTCTGGTGCTATCAGGAAGTCAGTGCTGTAATCTGACATCATTCTGAAAAAATATGGCAACTTTGTGAAAATTTGGAAATTGACTAAGTATGAAAAAGTAGTCAAAACTACTCTAAGATAATTCCCTCCATAATTGATGGTTTGAATAGAATTCCTGCACCACTATATCAGGATATAGATTGTTGAACTGGATATCTAGCCATGGTATCATTTTTCCTTAATCATTTCTGAGGAGAAAGTTATAAGTCTGCCAAAATAGGGTTTCATGATAAACCTTGGAGAAATTATTGGACATGGATGAGTGTTGGAAAACTGGTCCAAGTGGACTTTGATAAATTTATTTTCACAAGGTCGGCCCTTGGCGGGAATTTCCAAACGACCTCTCTCAAAATCCTGTTCTCAACACTTAGACAATTTTCTTGTGTTTCTCAATATGCAAAATAGTATTTTTCCTACTTTTGGCAAATTGATATTTTGCATATGTGACCATTGTAAGTCAGCCTGAAAGTATGGCTAGATAGAAATTTTAACAAAGAACAAATCCATTCCAATTTATGAACCTATTGGCATACACCCAACATCTGGCAGGCGTTTGAAAGTGGTTTTCTAAACTACTTATTGACACTTAGACAAATTTCTTCAAACCCTAAGTCACCAAGGTGATTTTATTTTTTTCATCAAACTTGGAGAGTGAGACATCCATAATGTGAGGAATATCATACTGACTCGACCATGCCAATCTTCTCTCCTGCAACCTCATCATCTAACCTTGGCAGGCATTTTACTGGGATAGTGCAAATGAAGGTGAGAGGCACTTTTGGCAAATTGATATATTCCACCTCAGAGAATCTTTGGGAAATATGAAACCATGGTTGGATGAACCAAACAACATACTAGATCCTATCACTTTCATATAATTTTTTTCATCATCCTGTGAGAGGTGGCGTGCATTTCCTTGAGGCCACTTAGGTCAATTTTACCAATAATTCCATACTTAGACAATTTGTCCAAAACCTAAGGTGAATTTTTCATTTGACCCAAAACCTGAAATAATACTACTAGATTATGTATTACACCTTAGTAATAAAACCTATTCTTATTTCACTCCCATACTCATCTTCATTTTCCCTAGGCGGGCATTTTACTGAACTTTGGTGTAATACTTCCTAAAACCCTGTTTTGGAATATCCATATCTTATTCCTCAAGCATTATCAAACCAATGTGAGAACATGGTCAGGTATAACAAACATACACCTACAGGATGACCATGTGTTTTGGTCATTTTCTTCAACCCACAAATTATGGTAGGCATATCCCTAGAGAAATTCTGACTAATTTGACCAAAAATCCTTCTTTTGGGAGACCTGGATCTTCTTCTTCAAGGAGTTTTTCTGAGAACCGGGTCCATGGTCATATAGATATTTCAACAAAATATGGGATGGCAGTTCATGGTAGGAATTTTCTTCTTCTTATGATTTATGGTGGTCATTTTCATAAGGCAGCTGCTTTAGGGTAGTTTTTCAACACTTAGTCAAAATCCCCAAATTGTCATACCGTTACCAACTACTACCAGAATGTAACAATGACATCATGAGACATTAGGACACCAAAATGTGTTTTTCAACCTCATAACACATGTCACATCCCCATGCCTCCGACCGACAAAGAGGACGCGACTCCAAGCTTTATCAGACCGGGCTAACCGCCCATGAACATGTACAGGCTTAAAAATTGCTGGAAACAGAATGCTTAAACGTATGCATTGAACTTAATTATGCACATATGAGAAATTATCATGCACAGATGCAATTATCTATTAGACACAGCGAAAACATCATACATTCCAACAAGCATTCTTTCAACATGTTCATTTCATTTTCATTAACAGAATTTACAGTTGCAGAAGTAAAATACACAAGAACACTTATCTTATGAAAGCTTTGCTCCGCAACCAGCTACGTCGCTGCAACGTTCCACCCAACCATAGGCCAGCATTCTCCTTAATCTCTCAGTAACGCTGCCACCCCCGAGCTGGGCATGATTCTCCAAGGAATAAGGGAACAACAGGCTTACACGTAGCCAAGGATACACAAAACACATAGCCAAGCCAACAGAGGTGGGTTTATCAGGCCATTAAGGAGCTGGAGAAGGCAGATTGCTAAGCTGGTGAGCTCATTACAGAGCCAAGGACACCTACACCAGAACTAGCCTGACCTCTAAGACACCCATCCACACCCAACACAAGGAATCAGTCCCTTCTCTGCTACACAGTCCCTCAGGCCCTGCATTCCCTTCCAGTGCTATTCAGGGGTGATGGAGAAGAAGGCCAGCCCTCTAGCTCTGTCTGTGTGGTTCCAGCCACCAGTTTTATCAAGCAAAACTATGCCAACATCCCTGATTCTCTCACAGTCCGAATACCAACAATTTCACATATGTAAGCAAGTCAACTGTCACAACTTAAACAGGGAAAATGAATTATGAGTCATTATTGGCCCTATCGTGGCCAAAATGACTCTCACTCAAATTTACAACAGCCCCCAAACGTAACAGTAATTACATCCACAACATGGGGAAAACTACAGCCCCGAATCTATCAGTGAGCACAACTCATAGCAGGGAAAAATGACCCAAATAATCTGTGAGATAGCCAAAAACGTGAATGGCCCTTCATAGTCAATCGTGGATGCAAGAGCACAGCTCTCAGCTTGCTATGTGCACCCCCAAACAGAAGAATACCTGTGCGTGAGTAAACAATCTGAACCAGCAAGGAAATGAGCAGACAATGGAGGCCCTGCATGAGGAAAAATAGCTTCGTTTTTGTCCGTGGATGCACACACAACGGGAAGGACATGAATTTGTAGTTCATGGGTGTTCAGCAAACTCGTGGAGCCAAGGAAATGTCTGCGTGAGACCAAAAACTCCAAGAACCTGTGTGTGAGGATGAACGGCAATGGGGAGGACGCGAATTGC
The DNA here is from genome assembly GCA_001517045.1 of Pseudotsuga menziesii. Classification (NCBI taxonomy): domain Eukaryota; kingdom Viridiplantae; phylum Streptophyta; class Pinopsida; order Pinales; family Pinaceae; genus Pseudotsuga; species Pseudotsuga menziesii. The sequence goes on from LPNX011121701.1 coordinate 592,878, forward strand.
AAGTCCCTCAGTGTTTTTTGCAACTCGTGGGGAGGAAGAAGAGTCTGCCTGAAGGATGAGAACGAATTGAATGAAGGGCATAGGCTAGGACTGACAGTCCTGCCACCCCACACCCCAAAACAATAACTACCATAACTCCTCCCAGCTGCCAACAGAAATTATTAACTGAAGTGGTTGGAATAATACAAAGGAAGAAGACACATGGGTTTTTCCCTAAATGGCCCAAGGTTTAACAATTTTCCCCTACACCTTATCCTTGAGAAAATCATGCCCCATTCGATCTAGTTTCCGTGACCGTAGCTAATTGTGTTCATTTTAATTAATTGTAGATGCATATTTACATGATGATCAACATAATATATGTCGCATGCCTCGATATACCATCGGTGACAAATTTAAATCCAAAACATAGCATAACCGATCAATGGTGGGGCCTTGGCCTTTAGCTCCACACCATGATCATTACAATATATACATCATATACATCTAATGTAACGGGGTCAAAACCGGGACATTACAACACATTCCATATTAACACTTCTTTTTTCATTAATGACCTCCTTTGACATCAATGACAACCATACTCAACAGTGTCCTTGTGCTATTAAAATTCATAGGGTGACATAGATCTATTCCTTGTTGAAGTGGTTATCCACCCATGCTTTTAGTTTTCCTTATGATGGTCACATGTGCAACAAATCCATTTGCCAAAGTAGGAAAAATATTGTTTTGCATATTCAAAAATTTGGCTAAGTATTAACCAATATTCCAACAATACATAAATAATTTGGCATAACTTGACGATTTCTATTATATTCCAAGTTCCATAGGTGAGGTGTCATTCTTCATAGTTTTTTTCCATTCTCTTCTTTACCATTGAATTTTTCTTTGTCTGTAGTTCAATAACTATGGTTCTTAGGAATAAAGTGCCTATACTCATCAAACACTTCCTTTACTAAACTCCTTGAAAAGCGAGATTTTATCCTGGGACCGCAAGCTGAACATGCAAATTTACCATTTGTTTGAAGACCTACAAGATATATGAATTAGTGTAGAGAATTAGAATTACCATTTAAAATAACACATGATATTTTCAATATATATATATATATAATATTAAAGAATAAAAGAAAGTAACAATATACCACAAAAATGTGTTAACCCGGGAGCATCATGAATTGTCCATCCAAGTATTCCATGGAATTGAAATCATCTTTGCCCTATTGGTCTAGAGATGTCATACATAGTGACACCAGCCCATAACTTCAACAACTCATCGATAAAAGGCTCAATATATACGTTCATATCTTTAACCTGATACTTACCTAATTGGTTCAACATACATGATTGATTATATTAAGCTATATGTCATTATATATGTAAGACATAATTATCATGCAAGAAATAAAGAAACGAAATATTTAGTGATCAGACTTTCAAGTAAAAGAATACAAATTAATTAAATACCTGGAACAATCATTGCCAACATTATGTGCTCTCTCTTGACTGACATCTAAGGAGGAAGGTTATGGTTTATAACAAAAAGAGGCCACACTAAGTCGGTAGAACAAAGCTCTCCAAATGGATTGATACCATCAGCTGCCAACGAAAGTTTAACATTACGAGGTTCTTCTTTGAAAATTGGCCACTTTTCTTCAATGCACCTAAATACAGACCCATCTGCGGGAATTCGAAGAACATTGTCTTGACATATGTTCTTTGCATGGAAATCCACAAACGGTGCTATACTTTTACACCTGAACAACAGTTGGAGACGTGGAATTATCGGAATATAACGAAGAAATTTGTGAGGCACCTTTTTTGTCACTTTATTGGTTCGATACCTACTTGTTTGACATTGTGGGAATTCATTTTCTAATGCATATTGTCCATAGTATATGATATGATCATTAGGACATGCATCAATAGCTTGATACTCCATTCCAAATTCTTTCATAATCACATATATCTCTCGATATGTGCGTGGTAAAATATTTGACGTTGATAATAGAAATTCACCTAATAATCTACAAATTTCACAAGAATAAGTCAATGTAAACAATATTAATCATCAATATCGGATCCATACTTTACAAATTAGATAACAATAGCAATATAGGAAAAAAGTCAACCCTTTATGTACATGTGAACATGCAGACATAAATAATTAACAAATTGCATACCTTAGTATCTGTGTGAGATAGGTGTTTGATAAACCATTCAAAACCTTCAAGTTCACTAACAACAATATAGCAGATAGAAGATTTGGTTTTGAGCCTTCATAAAGAGGTTGACGTGACTTCTTGAGTAGAGGATCAACATCATGACTATTATCCTGGTTGTCATCATCCATTGGAGAAAATGTGTCTTGGATCAATCTATGTATCTCATCTTCCTGATTTGTATCATTAATGTTATCTCCATCCATATCATCATTAAGAACTTGATTAGCTTCAATATTCTGATCTAGATGTTTGTCACCCTATAAATGAGTATTTCTGCTAGTACTTGGAAAATAACTCTCTGGAATGGGACATTTTGGGGGAATTGTCTATATATTTACAAACAACGTAGTAAAATTAGTGTGTATAGAACATATAATGAAATGATAAGACATTTTACTGAAATTCATGACATGATGACTATTACAGAGAATACATTAAAAATTGAATAACCTCTTTCCAAGGGACGATATTCATACCCCCCTTCGGCATGCCCCTTCTCCCTACAATGTCTTGCAGTTGTCGTTATTAAAATTCTTATTCTTTGCAAGCCCCTGCAATCAGAGCAAGCGCAATAACATTTTCCATCTCCCCTTGCCTCTAATGCCACTCTAAACTGAACAATCTTCCTTGCATTTTCATTCATAGTGAAAAATCCTTGTAGTGACAATTAATTGTCTTACCTACACCATACCAATAGTAACTTGTCAAATACATTAGATATAAGTATATTTCTAAGTGCAGTATTTTATATACCAATTTCTATAAAGAAAAACATGAAGACTGTGATGACTAGGATTGTCATTGATGACAACATTAATGACAATCATTTTGGAAAAATATGGTAATTTGGTGAAAAATAGGAAAATGACTAAGTGTTGGAAAATTGGCTCAGGTAGCCTTAAGAAAATGCCCGCCACAAATTGTGTGTTAAAGAAAATGCCCATACCGCACTATATGGGGGTATTGTAGATTGATATTTGACCTACCTGACCATGTCTTTGGATTGTCTTGGAAGTGGCTAAGGAAGAAGTTATGAACCTGTCAAAAACAATGTTTTAGGCAGATTAGACCAGACTAAGAAAATTTTTAGTGTTGGAAAACCTGGCTCATGTGGCCTTGGGAAAATGCCCGCTGTACCTTATAGGTGTATGATAAAAAAATTATCCGAAGCTATCATCCTACAACTTGTTGAAGAGGATATCTCACCATGGTCTCAGTTCTCAAAGAAGATGTTTGATGACAAAGATAATGGTCTGCCAAAACAAAGTTTCAGGTTGTTTTGCACTATTCGAGTACTGAAAAAACTGCCTCAGTGGCCTAAGGAAATGCCCGCCCTATCTCATAGGATGATGAGAAAAATAATATGAAAGTGTTAGGCTATATCTTGTTGATGGGTGCATCTAACCATGGTCTCATTTATCTTATGGACTGTTTTATGACAAAGATATAAATCTTCCAAAAGTACGAAAAATATTATTTTGTATTTTAAGAACAAAAGAAAATCGGTTGTGTTAAATTCAGAAAATTGAAAAGGCATTTTGAAATGCCCGCAAGGAGGGTTTATTTTTATGATAAAATTCATCAAGTAGCATAGGTATGTTCCTTGGTGAACTAACTATCCATCCATACCTTCAGGTTGTCTTATGATGGTCTCATATGCAAAATATCAATTTGCCAAAAATAAGAAAAATAATATTTTGCATAGTGAGAACAAAAGAAAATTAACTGTGTTAAAAACAGGAGTTTGACAGGTCAGTTGGAAATTCCCTCCAAGGGATTTATTTGTGCAAGTAAATTTATCAAATGTCATGGATCCATTCTTTGGTAATTTTTCCATCTGTGCATGACTTCAGATCTCCATAGAGTGTTCACACGTGTGAAATAGGAGTCTGCCAAAATAGGAAGAAATATGTTTTGATGTTCAAAAGAGGTTGAGAAGCTATTTTGAAATGCTTGCCAGAGGTTGTGTGTGTGTCAATAGATTTATCTTATGATATGGTCTTGTTCATTGTTGAAATGGATATCTAGCCATGATTGTAGGTTTCCTTGTGGTGATCACATGAGGGAGAAATCAATCTGCCAGAGTAGAAGAAAATTTGTTTTTACAAGTTAAAAACAATTTTGTACAAGTGTTAAATTAAACAGTTTGGAAGCCTGTTTTCAAATGATATCTAGACAATGCGTGTGTATCAAAAAGTTCAAAAGGTGACATGGATCTTATGCTTGTTGAGGTGGATATCCATCCATACTTTCAGTTTGCATTATGATGGTCATATATGCAAAAGATGGACACGCAAAGTTAGTGAAAAATAATAATCAAAGTTTATTAAATAAGAAGGTACAGGAATGTATTTAGATAAATAAACAGAAAATTAATAAAAAGAATTAAGAGATAGTTTTGAAGAGACACATCTTACTATTGGAGAGATGCAATGTTTAGAAGAATTTTTAATTGATTATTTCATTAAAACAATAAATAACAAACTGAGATTCGAAGAGGTGTCTGAGCATGATGACATCACAAGGTGTAATTGGAACAAGACATGAAGGACAGAGATGACTAAGGACATGCATAATGGAATTGACAACCAAGCATGACAAGAATGGAACATCTAGAGAGTCAAATGAACCATTCTGTGGTCATTTGAATATGATTTGGGCAAGGCAAAGATGTTGGTGCAAAGATGACAAGGAGATGGTGACATGACAATAGACAAGCAAACTTGATGACAGAGATGGCTGCAGGCATGATAAAATAGTGGATAAGGAAAAGATTGTGGGCATCTCCAGAAAATCATGCGTGCATGCTAAATGAGGAAAATTGTGGGCATGATAGAAACTATTGTGGGAATCTTCTCAGCACCACTTGTGGGCATCCCTTATGGCCACCTGTGGGCATCCTGGTGTGAGGTGCGAGCATAAAGAAGGACTTGTTGCGGGAATTTGTGGGAGTTGTGGGCATCTTTGATGGCTCAAATGAGGAGTTGCAGGCATCTTTAAACCCTAGATATGGACATCTAGATAGAACTTGTAGGAATCTGAATACATCACCTATTGTCACCTTGAAGAATGACAGTGCGGGCATACTTATTGGAAGATCAAAGACCCCCATACAGGCAGTTGAAGAAGGGTATGCGGGCATAATAGAAAGCCAAGTCTTGGCATAAAAAATAAAATTAAAATGATGATGATGTGGAAAATTAAATAAATTTTGGTTAATGATTACAAAAATAAATTGGTGATAAGGTCGGCCTCCTAAGACATGGAAATAAAAAACTATTTATTTAATTTAAAGAGACATGTCGGCCTCCTTAAATCCAAGAGAAGAAAAGGTATAGATATAGAAGATAAGTTGTTATTTCAAATGAGAATATGCAGGAATTTTGAGAGTGCTTATGGATAATTTAGGAGGTTCAGTGAGGAGATCATTTCGGTGGCATGAGGAAAGTGTGATGGAGCAGTAGGAGCAGGATAATATTTATCTATATCTTTGATTTTCTAGGCTTCACCGAAGTGATAATCTGACTGATAATTTGAAGTGGATGATGATGGGCATAGTAATGGGTGATGTTGGGAATAGAAATTAATATGCTAAAGTAATGATGAAGGACACAACATGATGCTGATATAGGGCTGGAATGTAACATGATACCAATGTAATCGATGGACAGTATGCTGACATACTCTTGCTGAAAATTGGTTTAGGACAGAATGCTCTAGGAACAGGGTGCTGAGGAAATGCTCTTGGAAAAGAGAACAAGTATGAGTTAGTCATGATGAATACTCATCTTGATATATGTTGATGTGGACAGTACTGAAGACAAGATACTAATGGTGTATGGATAGAGTTGAGATAGGGCTGCAATATGTTGTATGTTGAATGACTTGCTGAGTATAGAATGAAGAATTATTTATTGGTATTTTTTATGTGTGTGCCTGTGGAAAAATTTGGAAGATTCTGATGTATCAATTGTAATTTTTAATATGAAATTTGTATAGGGAGGTTGGGTGGAGCCGGGGAAAGACTTATTGGTCTTTTGACAAGTTGAAGCTTGTTTGGATGTTGTAGCATCCCAGTCAGTTGAAGTTGACTGAACCATTCTAGTGGGTGGTGCCACCTTATGGGTTGTAGCCCATATTGGATATTGAAGTCTCCACTTATATAAAGATTACAAAACTATATCGTGTGTCCCTTGTGCAATGTCTTG
>LPNX011121701.1:599409-614702 GCA_001517045.1 Pseudotsuga menziesii
GCCTTTGATTTCCTCACAGGGAGACCTTGATAGTTTGGGCATTGGAACACTAGGTGGCCCAAATGGTACAAATGAAAGTTTTCCTTCTACTATGGAAAGTGATTAATACTATGTCAACGGAAAATACCTTAGTGGAGCATCGGATCTATAAAAAAAAAATGAATTGCCTAGATTCATTCTTGACTGAACCCTCTTATTACAATTACTCTGGTTTAAATAAAAGGAGGGAGTTGAAGGGTTATTAAATTTGTTCGTAAGTTACATGACCCAAATAATGCAACTGTTATTTTGAGCCTCAATGTTAGTTTATATCCCCCAAGAAAGGATGTATGCTTACCTTTTATGAATTTATAGCCAGATGATTGTTGTAGAGTATGACTGGTCTCTCTAGTTTTGGATATGGTTGATAAATAAATCTGGGATCAATCCATGCTCAATCAATCACCAAGAACCTTGTCACAACTATAGAAAATGTGTCGAAAATGCATGAGTTGACCCGTGCATAAACAGCCAAGAGCTGTTGAAAGCTGGAATTGGTTTGGCGAGTGTGCAAAGATAGTCATATATCGTCGATATAGATACAAAAGTTCCTCGAAAATTAAAAACGTCGATATTGCCACGATTTTTTCGCAATGATAAAAAAAATGAAGTATTAATCCACGAATGTTCAAAACATGGAAATATTTCATGGAAAAATCCGCCTAAATGTATTAGTGACTTCTTTTTCCTTTCTCGAAATTGACATTTTAAAATAGCTTTAGATACCCATTTAGAACTATAAAAATAGGTACGCATTTTAGAGATAAGCATGCACACCTATTTTTAGGATATTTGGAGCTATAGAAATAGGTACCCATTTTAGAGATAAGCATGGATACATATTTTTATAAGATTTGGAGCTATAAAAATGGGTACCCATTTGAGAGATAAGCATGGACACCTATTTTTATGAGATTTGAAGCTATAAAAATAGGTACCCATTTTGGAAATAAGAATGGACACCTATTTTTTTGAGATTTCGAGCTATTTTGGCCCTTGTTCAAGGTTGAAAATATGCACTTTTTCCCATGCTTGTCTCTCAAATGGGTAATTATTTGTATAACACCAAATCTCATAAAACTAGGTGTCCATGCTTCTCTCTCTAATGGGTATCTATAAAAAAAGGTGTCCAGGATTATCTCTAAAATGGGTACCTATTTTTATAGCTCCAAATTTCATAAAAATAAGTTTCCATGGTTATCTCTCAAATGAGTACCTATTTTTATATCTCCAAATATTATAAAATAAATATCCATGTTTATCTCTCTAATGGGTACCTAAATCAACTTTTAAAACTCAATTCCGAGAAAGTCTACAAAAGTGCATCTTTTGAACCTTGGTTTGACAAACCTTCAAAGGGGACCAAAATATCTCCAAATCTCATAAAAATAGGTGTCCATGCCTATCTCTAAAATAGGTAGCTATTTTTATAGCTTCAAATCACATAAAACTAGCTCCAAATCTCATAAAAATAGGTGCCCATGGTTATCTCTAAAAGGGGTACCTATTTTTATAGCTTCAAGTCTCATAAAAATAGGTGTCCATGGTTAACTGAAAATTGGTAACTATTTTTATAGGTTCAAATCTCATAAAAATAGGTGTTCATGCTTATCTCCAAAATGGGTACCTATTTTAATATCTCCAAATCTCATAAAATTATGTGTCCATTCTTATCTCTAACATGGGTACCTAAATCCACTTTCAAAACTCAATTTCGAGAAAGTCTTAAAAAGTACATATTTTCAACCTATCTTTATGAGATTTGGGGCTCTAAGAATAGGTACCCATTTGAGAGATAAGCATGGATACCTATTTTTATGATTTTTGGAGCTATAAAAATAGGTACCCATTCTATAGATAAGCATGGACACGTATGTTTATGAGATTTTAAGCTATAAAAATAGGTACCCATTTTAGATATAATCATGCACACCTATTTTTCTGAGAGTTGGAGCGATATAAATATGTACCTATATTTAAAGATAAGCTTGGACACCTATTTTTATGATATTTTGAGCTATTTTGGCCCTCCTTCAAGGTTAGTCAATCCAAGGTTGAAAATATATACTTTTGTCCATGCTTATCTCTCAAATAGGTACCTATTTTTATATCTCCAAATTTCATAAAAATAGGTATCCATGCTTATCTCCCAAATGGGTAGTTATGTTTATGACATTTGGAGCCAATTTTAGAGATAGGCATGGACACATATTTTTATAGGTACCCATTTTAGATATAAGCATGGAAAACTATTTCTATGAGATTTGGAGCTATAAAAATAGGTAACCATTTTCGCGATAAGCATGGACACATATTTTTATGATATTTGGAGCTATAAAAATAGGTACCCATTTTAGAGATAAGCATCGAGACCTATTTTTTTGATATTTGGAACTATAAAAATAGGTACCCATTTGAAAGATAAGCATGGACGCCTATTTGTTATAGGATTTGGAGCTATAAAAATATATGTTAATGACATTTGGATATACTAAAATGGATACCTCTTTTTATAGTTCCAAATCTCATAAAAATAGGTGTCCAAACTTATCTCTCAAATGGGTACATATTTTTATGACATTTGGAGCTATAAAAATAGGTACCCATTTTAGATATAAGCATGGACACCTATTTTTATGAGATTTGAAACTATAAGAATAGCTCCAAATAGGTTTCCATTTGAGAGATAAGCATGGACACCCATTTTTATGAGATTTGTCGACTTTTATCTCTCAAATGGTACCTAATTTTATAGCTACAAATCTCATAAAAATAGGTGTCCATGCGTATCTCTCAAATTGATACCTATTTTTATAGCGCCAAAACTCATAAAAATATGTGTCCACTCTTATGTCTCAAATGGGTACCTATTTTTATAGCTCCAAATATCATAAACATACGTGTCCATGCTTATCTCTCAAATGGGTCCCTATTTTTATAGCCTCAAAATCTCATAAAAATAGGTTTCCATGCTTATCACTAAAATAGGTACTGCTTATCTCTCAAATGGGTACCTATTTTTATAGATCCAAATCTCATAAAAATAGGTACCCATTTGAGAGATAAGCATGGACATATTTAAATACCTATTTGAGAGATAAGCAAGGACACCTATTTTTATAGCTCCAAATATCTAAAAATCGATACCTATTTTTATGAGATTTGGATTAAAATGGATACCTATTTGAGAGATAAGTACCCATTTTGAGAGATAATCATGGACACCTATTTTTATGAGATTTGGAGCTATAAAAATAGGTACCCATTTTATATATAGGTGTCCATGCTTATCTATAAAATGGGTACCTACTTTAATCGCTCTCAAATCTCATAAAAATAGCTCTAAATTTCATAAAAATAGGTTTCCATGCTTATCTCTAAAATGGGTACATGTTTTTCTACATCAAAATCTCATAAAAATAGGTGTCCATACTTTATCTCTAAAATGAGTATATAAATCTGCTTTCATAAAAATAGTTGTCCATGCTTATCTCTAAAATGGGTACCTATTTTTATAGCTCCAAATCTCATAAAAATAGGTGTCCAGGCTTATCTCTCAAATGGGTACCCATTTTTATGAGATTTGGAGCTATAAAACTAAATAACCATTTTAGAGATCAGCATGGACACCTATTTGTAGGAGATTTGGAACTATAAAAATAGGTACCCATTTTAGAGATAAGCATGGACACCTATTTTTATGAGTTTTGAAGAAATAAAAATAGGTACCCATTTGAGAAATAAGCATGGACACATATTTTAATGAGATTAAATAGCTATTTCTATGAGATTTGGAGCAATAAAAATAGGTACCCATTTTAGAGATAAGCATGGGCACCTATTTTTATGAGATTTGGAGATATAAAAATAGGTACCCATTTTAGAGATAAGCCTGGACACCTATTTTTATGAGATTTAGAGCTATAAAAATAGCTATCCATTTTAGAGATGAGCATGGACTCCTATTTGTTTTAGATTTGCAGCTACTTTGGCCCTCGTTCAAGGTTGGTCAAACCAAGGTTGAAAATATGTAGTTTTGTCCATGCTTGTTTCTCAAAAGGGTGCCTATTTTTATAGCTCCAAATATCATAAAAATAGGTGTCGAGGGTTATCTCTAAATTGGGTACGTATTTTTATGATATTTTGAGATATAAAAATAGGTATCCATTTGAGAGATAAGCATGCGTACCTAAATTTATGACATTTGCATCTATAAAAATAGATACCCATTTTAGAGATAAGCATGGACACCTATTTTTATGATTTCTAGAGTTATATTGGCACTCATTCCAGGTTGTTCAAACTAATGTTGCAAATATGCACATTTGTCAACCTTCTAATAATTGAGTTCTGAAGGTGGATTTAGATACTGATTTGAGAGATAAACATGGATAACAATTTTTATGAGATTTGGATATATATATATATATATATATATATATATATATATATAGGTATCCATTTTAAGAATAACCATGGATGCATATTNGTTGACTTTCTAAGAATTGAGTTTTGAAATTGAATTTACGTACCCATTTTAAAAATAAGCATGAAAATCTATTTTTATGATATTTGGAGCTATAAAAATAGGTTTCTATTTTAAAAATATGCATGGACACCTATTTTTATGAAAATGAATTTAGGTACTCATTTGAGAGATAAGCATGGAAACCTATTTTTATGAGATTTGGAGCTATACAAATAGGAAACAATTTGAGATATAAGCATGGACACCTATTTTTATTGTATTTGGAGCTATAAAAATAGGTACTCATTTGAGAGATAAGCATGGACACCTATTTTTATGAGATTTTGAGCTATTTTAGACCTTATTCAAGGTTGGTCAAACTAAGGTTGAAATATGCACTTTTATCCATGCTTATCTCTCAAATGAGTACCTATTTTTATAGCTCCAAATCTCATAAAAATAGGTGTCCATTCTTATCTCTCAAATGGGTACCTATTTTTATAGCTTAAAATATCATAAAAATAGGTGTCCATGCTTATCTCTCAAATGGGTACCTATTTTTATGACATTTGGAGATATAAAAATAGGTACCTATTTTTATGATATTTTCACCTATTTTATGAGATTTGAAACTATAAAAATAGGTACCCATTTTAAAGATAAGCATAGACACCTATTTTTATGAGATTTAGAGCTACAAAAATAGATATCCATTTGAGAGATAAGCATGGACCTATTTTTATGATATTTGGAGTTATTTTTATGAGATTTGGAGCTATAAAAATAGCTACCCATTTTAGAAATAAACATGGATACCTATTTTTATGAGATTTGAAGCTATTTTTTCCATGTTTGAAGGTGGGTCAAACCAAGATTGAAAAGATGCATTTTTGTCGACTTTCTCATAATTGAGTTTTGAAAGTGGATTTAAGTACCCATTTGCGATATAAGCATGGACATCTATTTTTATGAGTTTTGGAGAGATAAAAATAGGTACCCATTTGAGAGATAACCATGGAAATTTATTTTTATGAGATTTACAGATATAAAAATAGGTACCCATTTTATAGATAACCCTGGACACCTTTTTTTATAGTTACCCATTTGAGAGATAAGCATGGACACCTATTTTTATGAGATTTGGAACTATAAAAGTAGTTACCCATTTGAGAGATAAGCATGGACAAAATTGCATATTTTCAACCTTGGTTTGACCAACCTTCAACGAGTGCAAAAATAGCTCCAAATCTCATAAAATTAGGTGTCCATGCTTATCTCTAAAATGGTTACCTATTTTTATAACTCCAAATCTCATAAAAACAGGTGTCCATGATTATCTCTCAAATGGGAACCTAAATCGGTACCTATTTTTATAACATTTGGAGCTATAAAAATAGGTACCTACTTTTATGATAATTGCACCTATTTTTATGAGATTTGGAGGTATAAAAATAGGTACTCATTTTAGATATAAGAATTGACACCTATTTTTATGAGATTTTGAGCTATAAAAATAAATAGTTATTTTAGAGATAAGCATGAACCTATTTTTATGATATTTGGAGCTATTTTTATGCGATTTGGAGCTGTAAAAATAGATACCCATTTTAGAGATAGCTATGACCACCTATTTATGAGATTTGGACCTATTTGGCCCCCTTTGAAGATTGGTCAAACCAAGGTTGAAAATATACACTTGTGTAGACTTTATCGGAATTGAGTTTTGAAAGTGGATTTATGAACCCATTTGAGAGATAAGCATGGACATCTATTTTTATGTGATTTGGAGATATAAACATAGGTACCCATTAGACAGATAACCATCGAAACCTATTTTAAGAGATTTGGAGCTATAAAAATAAGTACCCATTTTAGAAATAATCCTTGACACCTTTTTTATAGGTACCCATTTGAGAAATAAGCGTGGAATCCTATTTTATTGAGATTTGGAGCTATAAAAATAGTTACCCATTTGACAAAAGCATAGAATTGAGTTTTGAAGATGGAATTACGTACCCATTTGAAAGATAATCATGGCTATCTATTTTTAAGATATTTGAAGCTGTAAAAATAGGCACCCATTTTAGAGATAAGTATAGACACCTATTTTTATAATATTTGTAGCTATAAAAATGGGTACCCATTTCTATGACATTTGAAGCTATAAAATGGGTACCTATTTTTATAGCTCCAAATCTCATAAAAATAGTTGTCCATGATTATCTCTCAAATAGGTAGCTATATCTAATATAAAATTTCAATTGCGAGAAAGTCGACAAAAGTGCATATTTTCAACCTTGCCTTGACCAACCTTGAACGAGGTCCAATCTAGCTCAAAATCTCATAAAAATAGGTGTCCATGTTTATTTCTAAAATGGGTACCTATTCTTATAGTTCCAAATTAGATAAAAATAGGTACCCATTTTAGAGATAAGCATGGAAAAAAGTGCATTTTTTCAACCTTGGTTTGACCAACCTTGAACGAGGGCCAAAATAGCTCCAAAAATCATAAAAATAGGTCCAAATCTCATAAAAATAGGTTTCCATGGTTATCTCTCAAATGGTTACCTATTTTTATAGCTCTAAATATCATAAAAATAGATCAAAGTCTCATAAAAATAGGTGTACATGCTATGCTTATCACTAAAATGGGTACCTATTTTTATAGCTCCAAAAACAATAGCTCCAAAAATATCATAAAATAATCCTATAAAAATATGTGTCCATTCTTATCTCTCAAATGGGTGCCTATTTTTATGGCCCTCGTTCAAGGTTGGTCCAACAAGGTTGAAAATATGTACTTATTTAGCATTTCTCAGAATTGAAATTTTAAAGTAGCTTTAGATACCCATTTAGAACTATAAAAATAGGTACGCATTTTAGAGATAAGTATGGACACCTATTTTTATGAGATTTGGAGCTATAGAAATAGGTACCCATTTTAGAGATAAGAATGGATACATATTTTTATGAGATTTGGAGTTATAAAAATGGGTACCCATTTGAGAGATAAGCATGGACACCTATTTTTATGAGATTTGGAGCTATAAAAATAGGTACTCATTTTAGAGATAAGCATGGACACCTAATTTCAACCTTGAACAAGGGCCAAAATAGATCCACATCTCAAAAAAGTAGGTGTCCATGCTTATCTCTAAAATGGGTACCTATTTTTATAGCTCCAAATCTCATAAAAATATGTGTCCATTCGTATCTCTAAAATGGGTACCTAAATCACCCTTCAAAACTCAATCTTGAGAAAGTAGACAAAAGTGCATATTTTCGACCTATTTTTATGAGATTTGGGGCTATAAAAATAGGGACACATTTGAGAGATAAGCATGGACACCTATTTTTATGAGTTTTGGAGCTATAAAAATAGGTACCCATTCTATAGATTAGCATGGACACATATTTTTATGAGATTTGGAGCTATAAAAATAGGTACTCATTTTATATATAGGCATGGACACCTATTTTTAAGAGAGTTTGAGTGATAAAAATAGGTACCTATTTTGAGATATAAGCATGGACACATATTTTTATGGGATTTAGAGCTATTTTGGCCCTCTTTCAAGGTTAGTTAATCCAAGGTTGAAAATATGCACTTTTGTCCATGATTATCTCTCAGAAATGTACATATTGTTATAGCTCCAAATCTCATAAAAATAGGTGTCTGGTCTTATCTCCCAAATGGGTAGCTATTTTTGTACCTCCAAATCTCATGGACACCAATTTTCAAGATATTTGGATCCCATTTTAGAAATAAGCATGCACACAGATTTTTATAGGTACCCATTTTAAATATAAGCATGGACACCTATTTTTATGAGATTTGGAGCTATAAAAATAGGTGCCCATTTTTGAGATAAGCATGGACACCAATTTTTATGATATTTGGAGCTATAAAAATAGGTACCCATTTTAGAGATAAGCATGGACACTTATTTTTATGAGATTTGGAGCTACTAAAATGGGTACCTATTTTTATACCTCCAAATCTCATAAAAATAGGTGTCCATACTTATCTCTCAAATGGGTACATATTTTTATAAGATTTGGAGCTATAAAAATAGGTACTCATTTTAAAGATAATTATGGACACCTATTTTTACGAGATTTTTCGACTTTTATTTTTCAAATGGTACCTATTTTTATAGCTCCAAATCTCATAAAAATAGGTGTCCATGCACATCTTTCAAATGGATACCTGTTTTTATAGCTCCAAATCTAAACAAATAGCTCCAAACCTCATAAAAACATATGTCCATGCTTATCTCTCAAATGGGTACCTATTTTAATACCTCCAAATCTCGTAAACATGTGTCCATGCTTGTCTCTCAAATGGGTCCCTATTTTAATACCTCCAAATCTCATAAAAATAGCCCCAAATATCATAAAAATAGGTGTCAATTCTTATCTCTCAAATGGTTACATATTTTTATATCTCCAAATCTCATAAAAGTAGGTGCCCATTCTTATCTCTCAAATGGGTACCTACTTTTATAGCTCCAAAACACATAAAAATAAATGTCCATGTTTATCTCCCAAATGGGTACCTATTTTTAGAGTTCCAAATCTCATAAAAATAGGTGTCCATGCTTATCTCTAAAATGGGTACCTATTTTTGTAGCTCCAAATCTCATAAAAATATGTGTTCATGCTTACCTCTAAAATGGGTACCTATTTCTATGGCTCCAAATCTATATTTGAGTAGCTCCAAATCTCATAAAAATAGGTACCAATTTGAGAAATAAGCATGGATAGATTTAGATACCCATTTGAGAGATAAGCAACGACACCTATTTTTATAGCTCCAAATCTCTCAAAATGGATACCTATTTTTAAGAGATTTGTATTAAAATGGGTACCTATTTGACAGATAAGTACATATTTTCAGAGATAAGCATGAACATCTACTTTTATGAGATTTAGAGCTATAAAAATAGGTACCTATTTTAGAGATAAGCATGGACACCAATTTTTATGAGATTTGGAGCTATAAAAATAGGTACCCATTTTAGAGATAAGCATTGACGCTTGTTTTTCAGACATTTGGAGCTATAAAAATAGGTACCCATTTTAGAGATAACCATGGACAGATGTTTTTATGAGATGTGTAGCTATAAAAATAAGTACCCATTTGAAATATAAGCATGGAGACCTTTTTTATGAGATTTGGAGCTATGAAAATAGGTACACATTTTATAGATAAGCATGGACACATATTTTTCTGATATTTGGAGCTATAAAAATAGGTACCCATTTCAGAGATAAGCATGGTCACCTATTTTTATGAGATTTTGAGTTATTTTGGCTCTCATTGAAGGTTGGTTAAGGCAAGGTTGAAAATATGGATTTTTGTCCATGCTTATCTTTCAAATGGGTACCTATTTTTATAGCTCCAAATCTCATAAAAATAGGTGTCCATCCTTATCTATAAAATTGGTACCTACTTTTATCACTCTCAAATCTTGTAAAAATAGCTCTAAATCTCATAAAAATAAGTTTCCCTTCTTATATCTAAAAGGGGTACCTATTTTTATAGCTCCAAATCTCATAAAAATAGGTGTCCATGTTTTATCTCTAAAATGAATATCTAAATCTCCTTTCATAAAAATAGGTGCCCATGCTCATCTTTAACATGGGTACCTATTTTTATAGCTACAAATCTCATAAAAATAGGTGTCCATTCTTATGTCTCAAATAGCTACCTATTTTTATGAGATTTGGAGCTATAAAACTAAGTACTCATTTTAAAGATAAGCATGGACACCTATTTGTAGGATATTTGGAACTACAAAAATAGGTACCCATTTTAGAGATAAGCATGGACACCTACTTTTATGAGTTTTGGATGTATAAAAATAGGTACCCATTTGAGAGATCAGCATGGACACATATTTTTATGAGATTAAATAGCTATTTTTATGAGATTTCGAGCAATAAAAATAGGTACCCATTTTATAGATAGGCATGGACACATATTTTTATGGGATTTGGAGCTATTTTTATGATATTTGGAGCTATAAAAATAGGTATTCATTTTATAGATAAGCCTGGATGCGTAGTTTTATGAGATTTAGAGCTATAAAAATAGGTACCCATTTTAGAAATAAGCATGGACTCTTATTTTTTTGAGATTTGCATCTACTTTGGCCCTCGTTCAAGGTTTGTTAAACCAACGTTGAAAATATGCAGTTTTGTCCATGCTTATCTCTCAAATGGGTGTCTATTTTTATAGCTCCAATTCTCATAAAAATAGGTGTCCATACTTATCTCATTTTTTCTCGGAATTGAAATTTTAAAGTATATTTAGGTAGCATTTTAGAGATAAGAATGGACACCTATTTTTATGAGATTTTTATAGCTCCAAATTTCATTAATAGGTGTCCATGCTTATCTGTCAAATGGGTACTTATTTTTATAGCTTCAAACATCATAAAAATAGGTGTACATTATAAAAATAGGTCCAAATCTCATAAAATAAGGTGTCCATGCTTATCTCTGAAATGGGTACCTATTTTTATAGTTCCAAATCTCATAAAAATGGGTGTTCATGATTATCTCTCAAATTGGTACCTATTTATAGCTCCAAATCTCATAAAAATAGGTGTCCATGCTTATCTCTAAAATGGGTACATATTTTTATAGCTCCAAATCTCATAAAAATAGGTGGCCATGCTTATCTCTAAGATGGGTATGTATTTTTATAGCTACAAATCTCATAAAACTAAGTACCCATTTTAGATATAAGCATGGACACCTATTTTTATGAGATTTTGAGCTATAAAAATTGGTACCCATTTGAGAGATAAGCATGGCCACCTATTTTTAGAGATAAGCATGCACACCTATTTTTATGAGATTTGGAGCTATTTTGGCCCTTGTTCAAGGTTGGTCAAACCAAGTTTGAAAATATGCAATTTTGTCGACTTTCTCATAAATGATATTTGAAAGTGGATTTAGGTCTCCAATTGAGAGATAAGCATGGACACCTATTTTTCTGATATTTGGAGCTATAAAAATAGGTACCCATTTGAGAGATAAGCATGGACACCTATTTTTATGAGATTTGGAGCTACTTGGCCCTCATTCAAGGTTGGTTAAACCAAGGTTGGAAAATATGCACTTTTATTATGAGATTTAGAGCTATAAAAATGGGTGCTCATTTTAGAAATAAGCATGGACACCTAATTTTATGATATTTGGCGATATAAAAATATGTACCCATTTGAGAGATAAGCATGGACACCTATTTTTATGAAATCTGGAGTTATAAAAATAGGTATCCATTTGAGAGATAATCTTGTACACCTATTTTTATGAGATTTTGAGCTTTAAAATAGGTACCCATTTGAGAGATAAGCATGGAAACCTATTTTTATGAGAGATAAGACCCATTTTTGTTTTAACCAAAACGATTAATATTTTTTTTTATTGATAAAGAATTGATGGGCCTTCACCCAATTACAAAAATTCTGAAATATACAACTCCATGATTACAAATATTCTCATTTCAAAATTAAGGAATAGGATGCATCATGCTAGGACCGTCATTCAAGCTTAACATTCCGGGAGGAAGAAGATAGCCCTGATTTGCTTTGTAATCTGCCATCTTATTCAAGTCACGGAGAATGTGATAGGAGGATACATAATCATAATTGATCAAAATGAAGTGCGTTCTTCACATTGTCACATTCAAACTGGTATTATTGAACTTTGAAGCCAAATTTAGAACTTTGATTATAATTTCTGAGTCTCCAAAGATATGAATGTTGTTATGTCCAGCTGCCTTTGTAATTTGACTGGATTTTAGAAGTGCAAATAACTCTATTTGATTATTTGTAAGTTGTCCAACTCCCCAGTTGAAACTGCTTTCAAGCCTTCCTCCTGGGTAGAGAATCAATCCTCATGCCCCAGCTTTCCCAGGATTTCCGTTTGGTGCTCCAATGAAGAAGATTGAAATATTTTTTTTTCATTTTTCCACCAATCTGAAAATTCCTCTTTCGTGGTTTTGACCTTCCAACTTGATTTAAAAACAGGCCTACCCGCATCCAACTAAATTTTGTCCACAAGTAGAGATCCAATCCATTTATTCTCAGCTTCAAGTTTGATGGCATCAATTTGAACATTTCTAACTACTTCCAAAATAAGAGCCTTAGCTTTTATTGCTATAATTTCTACCTTTATGACTTTGCTGTTAAAAACCGAATCATTTCTAGCTAACCAAATTTTCCACCATAAAAATTTTGGAATAGCTTGTTGTATTTTCCTCCATTCATAATTGGTTGAAAAAAGGCAAGGATATGTTGACTGCCAGATCTTAAACAAATTAACAGGTTTAAAATTTGAAGGAATAGAGAGACAACGCATCCCACGCAAGAAATGTATCCATACTTTCTGAGTAAAATCGCACTCAACAAAGAGATGAGATGTAGTTTCGGCAACTTGAAGGAAAAAATATCATCTGAAAGGTCTAGAGAATCCACGTTTTGATCATTTCTCACTAGTTAAAACTATCTGATGCATAAGAGTCCACGTAAAAGAGTTCATTTTTGGTAAGCTAGGTGATTTCCATACTAAATTCCAGAAAGTTGCACTATGAGTGGAACCAACGGACTTCTGCACTGAAAACAAGCCACGCACAGCTAAGTAGGAGCCAGTGTGACCCCAACCCCACATGCCCTTGAATGTTGAATGAATGAGAGATTTTCCAAATAGATTGTTCAACAACAACCTTTTTTTGGAAGAGTAGAGAGGAATTGACACGATATGGAAGTTCTGGGAGAACCCACGCATCCCAATTACCATGGCTATCCTAGGAAACAAGATCTGCGAGTCTTAAAAGGCCTTTATTCGTCAACCATAGCTTGATCTCAGCAAGGGATAAATCTTATTTGAGAGAGGCATTACCATTAATTTTATTGTCCCACAAGAGCGTGTTTCTACCATTTCCTGGAATACGATAGAGATGCTTCGTAAATAATTCAAGTCCTTTTCTGCAAAGATTCCACAAAATAGAACCTTTGGGATAGTTTGACATCTGATTATTTCTGAGAGATCCTTCTTTAAGATATTTCTTCCAGAAAATTTGACGGACCAGATGTTTTTTATCTAAGAAGAGTTGCCATAGTAATTTTCCTCCCATAGCTAAATTAACCAATTATGGATCTCTGATTTGCAATCCACCTTCTAATATAGGTCTTTTAACAACATCCCATTTGACCAAATGCATTCGGTTGTGATTTCCTTTTCCCCCTCTCCAAAAGAAATCCTTGTTCATATTGAAAATCTGATCCATAATAGATTAAGGGGCCATGAGAAGAGAAGATTGGTAAATAGAAAGAGCTGAGAGAGTTGAATTAATCAAAGTAAGCTTCCCTACCTTTGTGAGCCAAATGGCCACCCCATGAGGCAATCTTTGCTTTTATCTTTCCAATGATTTCCAACCAGAGAGAAGGTTTGTTTTTTCCCAAGGTTAAAGGGAGTACCAAATACTTAACTTATCCTAACTAGAAAATCCTTCAAAGACTAAAATCTGAGAGATGTTTGTGTTATATTTGTATCGTTTAATCAATATTATCTAGGATCTTATCTGAAAGAATAACATGCATAGAAATAATGACAATAGATAAGAGACATAAATAATTTTCATCGAGGAAACCATAAAGGAGAAAACCCTGCAACTTCCTCAGAGATAGAATGAGCACCAATAGCAAAAGTAAAACCCAAAGACACAAATATGGTCTCCGCCAACTCTTCTTTCTCTTACTTGTGCGAGCTACTCCTCTCTCACTCATGCGCTACTATTGAGTGAGTGTGTGTTCCAAATAGAGAGTCTCACTCTCTATTTATACTTTTTTTCCACTTGACTTTTACTCTTACAGGGTCGACCTCACTATGAGAGTCTAATAACCCTAATATGACTCAACTGTGGGGACTATTTCTCCAACTTACAATAGAGAGTTAACCTAAACTCAATTGTGGGGACTATTTCCTCGAATTACAATAGAGGGTTAACCTCAATGACTTTATATGAATTTATTATATTATTGACTCTCCTGATCTAAGGAACAAACATCTCCACCAGGGTACAATGAAATACAATAAGAAATATAGAAGTGAATACATTCTGAAGTTACAAATACATCAACACGCCCTCTTAAATAGGAAGGTATTCTCTTGACACAGTTCATCAGCACAAGTCTTCATCACTGGATCATCATCATCATTGTTAAATCTATCTCGATAAAATTGTGCTATATCTAAAATCCACTCGTCATAGGAAGTTCTACAGAGACATCCATTTTCATGCTCGATGTAGTCCTAGCCTCCATGTAGGTCTTCATCTTCTTCAGCACTTATATCCGGCCATGGGAAGCTCATCCTGCCACCATGTCGAAAAGGCTTAGCACTTATATCCGACCATGGGAGGCCCAGCCTGCCACCATGTCGAAAAGGCTCAGCACTTTTATCTGACCATGGGAGGCCCAGCCTGCCACCATGTCAGAAAGGCACAACACTTATATCTGACCATGGGAGTCCCAACATGCTACCATGTCATAAGGTCTCAGCACTTACTTCTTACCATGGGAGGCCCAACCTGCCACCATGTCAAAAAGGAACTGTACTTGTATCCAACCATGGGAGGCCCATCCTACCACCATGTTGAAAATGCACTGCACTCATTAGAGGAAATTTCAACTCAAAATGGACCTTTTAACTTTTATTCAAATTCCATGTCATCATGTGTTAGCCAATGAAATTGCTTTAAATTTGAAAT
>LPNX011121701.1:614824-668617 GCA_001517045.1 Pseudotsuga menziesii
CTCCTCTAATGTACATCCGACCATGGGAGACCCATCCTACCACCATGTCAGAAAGTAACAACACTTATATCTGACCATGGGATGCCTAGCCTGCCACCATGTCAGAAGGGCTCAGCACTTACATATAACCATTGGAGGCCCAGCCTGCCACCATGCCAGAAAGGCATAGCACTTATATCTAACCATGGGAGGCCCATCTTTCCACCACGTCATAAGGGATCTGCACTTACATCTGACCATGGGAGGCCCATCCTATCACCATGTCAAAAAGGCACTGCACTTACATCCAACCATGGGAGGCCCATCCTGCCACCATGTTGAAAAGACACAATGCTTATATCTGACCATGGGAGTCCCAGCCTGCCACCATGTCAGAAAGGTTGGGCACTTACATCTAACCATGGGAGGCCCATCCTTCCACCATGTCAGAAAGGATCAACACTTACATCTGACCATGGGAGTCCTAGCCTGCCACCATGTTGGAAGGGCTCTCGGACTCATCACTTCCCCTTGGAAGGAAGCTCAATCTGAAGTACACATTGGACCTTCACTGCTCCTCTTTGCATCATACAAAAATGCAAGTTATATCAATCAAATCAAATAGTAGATTTCATAAGAAATATACTACCTCACAAATAGCCAAGAAAGTGGCAACATATTTTTCCTCAGTTGTACTCAGCACCATGCAGGACTACTTCCTTCTAAACAAAGAAATCACACCTGATCACATACTGAAGAAGCACCCCAAAGTGCTCTTCCTATCAATGGAACTACCTACTCAATTTGAATCCATAATACCCTTTAGGTTAATCTTCTGATTCGCTTCATACTTGATCCCATAATCAATTCTACCCTTCAAGTACCTCAGAATATGCTTTGCAGCAATCAAGTGAACATGTATCCGATCTGTCAGGAACTGGATCAATGTGTTCACAGCAAATAAAATATCTTGTCTTGTATTTGTTAGGTACATCAAGGACCCAATCATATGATGATACATCGTGGCATCAACCATCTATGATGAAGCATCACTTAATAGCTTCAGGTTCGATGCCATAGGTGTGGCCATGGCCTTGCAGTACATCATCCCAAACCTATTCAAGATCTCTATTGCATACTTCCCTTGTCTAAGGGAGATTCCATCCACACTCTTCCACACCTCCATGCCTAGAAAGCAGTGCATCATACCCAATTCCTTCATCTCGAACTCGGCAGCAAGTCTCCTTCTTGCAACTTTAAAGAGTTCTTCTTTTCCTGTTAGGAACAGGTCATCGACATATAACAGGAGCATCACTGGTCTTCTTCCTTCAGCCTTGAAGCAAATGTTGGAACCTACTTTACTCTTAGTAAATCCTAGAGCTATCAGTAATATGTCCATCCTATCATATCATGTCAAACCTCAGGATCTTCTGCAGTCACTCCCTCTAAAGTGGAGCATCATTCTCCATCTATCTTTCATACTCTATGTATTGAAACATTCTGTAATGGAGTTACAAGTAGCTTCCTCTACTACTACTACTCTATGTATCCATCTAGGGTCACTAGATACCAAGATCCTCTATAGGCTTTCATCTTCAACCTTGTAGCAAAGGTTAAGATCTTCATCACTCTAGGTGATCTTCAATCTCCTCATGTAGGTGTTATCCCATATGTTCCTTATAAGCTTGTACAAGGCCTTCTTTAATTTGCACACATGATTCTGCCTGTCATGTCTCTCAACTCCCAATGGCTGCAAATGTCTCATAGTATTCCATGCCTTCTTTCTATGCGAAGCATCTTGCTACAAATATTCCCTTGTATCCCACGATGTTTCCATCTAGCGCATGTTGGATCTTGTAGATCTATTTGAAATACACTACGGACTTCGCTTCAGGTCTTGATATCACATCCTAGACATCATTCTTCTTGAATTGGTGCTCTCCTTCCCTTTCTTCTTGGCTACTTCTTCATAGCTGGAATGCTCTGCATCAATGATGCCGTTCAACAGTGTCACATAACTAGAGTGTGTATGAGGCCTCTTTCTTTCTTTGAAAGTATTGTCATACTATTCTTCATCTTGTATTATTTCCCGTGCCCAAGGTGGCCTTCATTTCTTGAGCTGGATATACCATTTTCTTGATATTCTTCTTAAGCTCTTTCTTTCACCATGGTGTCTTTGACCCAGGAATCTTCGGGTTCATATTCATGTATGCTTATTGGAGTGAATCTTGAAATGTCGTCACTTGTTTTTTGGAACAAGTCTCATCCTTCATTTCTTGTAGGTGATTATACACGATCTTTCCTATAATTCAAATGCACCAATTGTATGGTTAGAAACATTTAATAAGGCATATTCGTAATGGAAAATTCTCATGCATAAATATTTAATCATGCAACTATTTTAGCTAATATAACATTCATCCATATCTAATGGAAACTTTCTAGATGCCTTCCATCTCTACCATGACATCGATGATATTATGCACTAATCCAATATGTCAGCAAAGAGGTTTCATTCTAGATAAGTATCAATGGGTATTTGTATATCACCATGGGCTACCTGCCTATCACATGCATATTAGTAGTATATTGTCATTAATGCAAACATTCTATCATGCATAAGACATCAACCGAATATATAAAAATGCATAACCAAACAATATCATGAAATGACAATTGAATACTTATATTTATTTATTTCTTGGGTAGACTACTTCTTGAGCCTTTAGCTTCATCATATTCTTCATTCATAACATCATCATTTCTTATCCAAATGCTAAGATGGATAAGAGGTTCTTCAAGAATTGAGTCCTTCATATTCCTCATCACTTGAGGGATTTTCTTTGAGTTGTGAGACCTTGATCTTCAGTTGCTCCCATATTCTCTTCTCTTATTATGAGTCAAGATTCTTCTTGTGTGCACTCTTTCCAGAGTATAATGAAGGTAATCACTTCCTTCTGGCACACATTCCTCGAATGAATGAATCCCATGATCATGGGAGGCCATTCAAGGTGGTTATAACAATATTTTATTCTCTTTCGATTGCTTTGTCATAGCATCGAACACTTCCTTTTGGTTTCTTCAAAGATGACACATGAGGGATGAGATGATATTTAATAGAATATGCAATGATTCTCTTGGCTCTAGCCTTAGCCTCATCTCCCTTTGGCTCTTAGAACTTCCTTGTGATTTGAGGTGTCTGTCCTAGTTCCAGAGTTGGTTGATCTATAGTTTGTTAGAGAAAACCTAATTTTAAAAACTTGGAATATTTCAGATTTAATTGGATAAAAATATGCACCTCCTCAAGGCAAGCTGAGCAACATACTCATTTTCCCAAAACTATGATCAAAACTGCAAAATATTTGATGCCTTAGTTTTCTTCAATTTCTTCTACATAATTGCCTGATATTGTTTCTGCGTTATCACCAAAATTACTCCTCCTCTGTGTCTGAAACTTTGTACTGAGGTACCCTCATCTATCCTCTTTCCAACACCATAGTTTTGAGAAGAATTGGTTTCACCAATTGGGACTTATGATAGTTTTCCCAAGGTGACTTATTTCAAGACTATTCAGCATAGAGAACTTGTACAGACTACCACGTGTCACTATTTCACCTTCAGGGTCTGAAACGTTTACCACATAAATTAAATTCCTTTCCATATCTACAACATCTTACAAATTTGTATTTCGACCTTTGTAGCCCGAGATATAGAAATTCTCCCTAGGTGTCATGTTTAGGGATGAATCCTGGGAGAGGCTAGAACCCTAGTTTGGAGGAATCATATCTCCCAGAAAATACTGAATATGAGGCTAAAATGTTTATATATGGTACATCAGGAATTTACCTTCGACCTGTAAACATTTTGGCTCCTGATCCTTCTCCAATTTCGAGATATAGCAAATGCGCCAAAATGACTAGTTTTAGTCTTTTAGGGTTTTCAAATTAGGGTTTGACTTTCTCAGAGTTCTACCCAACCAAAAAATTCAATCTTGGTCTCTAAATTTTTATTTTTAGGAGGAGAGAAATCTTATGTTTGGATCACTCAAAATTCCACTTCTGTGAAAATCCCTAATTTCCCGTAGTAGTGACAAGTCAAAAACTGAAAATACTCGGAATCAGATTATGTTTCGATAGAAAGATGCGCCCTTCAATTGAGAGTTATCCTAGCCTCCTTTTGTTGATGATATGTGGATAGAGACCCAAAAAGTAAGAAGCCCTAGCTTCTACAACTACACAGTGTCTTATTCTTAGGTTAGCTCTGATACCATGTTATATTTTTATCGTTTAATCAGTGTGATCTAGGATCTTATCTGAAAGAATAACATGCACAACAATAATCACAAGAGACAAGAGACACAAATAATTGTCCTTGGGGAAACCATTAAGGAGAAAACCTCACAACTTCCTCAGATATAGAATGAGCACCAATAGCAAATGTAAAACCCAAAGACACAAATATGATCTCCGCCAGCTGTTCTCTCTCTTACTTGTGCAAGCTACTCCTCTCTCACTCATGTGCTCTTGTTGAGTGAGTGTGTGTTCCAAATAGAGAATCTCACTCTCTATTTATACTTCTTTTCCACTTGAATTTTACTCTTACAGGTATGACCTCACTAGGAGAGTCTAATAACCCTAATATGACTCAACTATGGGGACTATTTCTCCAACTTACAACGGAGGGTTAACCTCAACTCAATTGTGGGGATTATTGCCCCAACTTACAACGGAGGGTTAACAACCTCAATGACTTTACATGACTTTATTATATTATTGACTCTCTCGCTCAGAGGGACAAACATCTCCATTAGGGTACAATGAAATACAATAATAAATATACAAGTGAATACATTTCAAAGTTATAAATACATCAACAGTTTGCAACAGTTGATTGATCTACATTCCAGCCATACAAAGAGATTTTATGTTTGTTAATAAGAGCACTTGAAATAATACAAAAATGGTGCATGATTTCTGTAAAAAATATTTCCATTTTTAGAGAATCCCCTCCCAAAAGCAAGGTGCCATCCACAAAGAGAGCATGGTCAATAGCTTCAGCACCACTAGCTAGGTGAATGGCTGGGATAATCCCTTCATTTTTCCCTGCAGTTAACTTTCTACTCAAAGCATCAGCCATTAGAATATATAGAAATGGAAAGAGAGGGAAACCGTGCTGAAAACCCCTAGAAGCTTGAAAGAAGTTTGTTGGTCTGCCATTAACCAATAGCGCTATCCATAGCTTATCAATACAAGATTTTATCAAATTTTTGAAACCAGGGAAAAAAGAAAAAGAATGGAAAACTGAGTAAAGAAAAGATAACTTTACGATGTCAAAGGAATTTTCCATGTCGATTTTAATTAGCATGCCCTTTTCCTTTCATTGGAAACTAGAATGCATAGCTTCTTGAACTTGGATCACATTGTCCAGAATATGCCTCCCTTTTACAAACCCTCCTTGAAGAGGTGAAATCAACTTCCCAAGCATGGTTTTGAGCATGTTAGCTAAAAGTTTAGAGAAGATTTTATAAGAAGCATTACAAAGTGAGATTGGTCTGAATCGATCAAAAGAAGAAGAAATAACTTCTTTAGGGATAAGAACAAGGAAAGTGGAGTTGGTGCATCCACCCACTTTGGCTTTTAACTGGAAAGATTCGATCATTCGAAGTCAATATTTCTTGATTATTGACCACCAAACTCTATAAAAATGAAAATAGAAACCATCAGGGCCTGGGGGTTTATCTGGCCCCATAAACCAAATAACATATATGATCTCTTTCTCCAAAAAAAGCTTCATTATCTCTTCATTTTCCTCATCCCTCACCAAACAGGGAATATTAGTAAAAAATTTAGAGCTTAACTCAGAATCAATGAATCCATCTTCTTTGTACAAGTTCTGGAAATGTACTTCAGCAGATTGTTTAATTTTAGAAATGCCTTTAATAGTAACACCAGACAAAGAGGTAATTTTCGAGATATGATTTTGAGAAAGTATAGCTTTGTACTGTTTGTGAAAAAATGATGTATTCTGATCTCCTTCTTTCAGCCAAGTGCTACGTGACTTCAATCTCCAATATTCTTCTTCTTTTCTGAATGCACGAAAGGAATTAAACTGAGCTTGTTTCTCTTTTTCCAACATGGAATAGGTAATTTATGATTCTTCCATTTCTAATTGGATTTCTTCCAGTTTTTCCAGAGCCTCTTTTATTTCACTGATTGGATTTTTCTAAGAGATATTGATCCATTCCTTTAACGTAACTTTAGTGTTTTTGAGTTTCCTCTCCTACACAAAGTTCAATGATCCAAAGACTTGAAGATCCCATGCCTTGGAAATAATGTTCATAAACCCATCTCTACCAATCCACAAAGGACTGAACTGGAAGGGAATGGGACCGAGATCCTCTTCCTCTTCTAGCTGCAACAAAATCAATTTATGGTTTGAGGTAAGATTTGGAAAAATTCTAGA
Source organism: Pseudotsuga menziesii (assembly GCA_001517045.1). Classification (NCBI taxonomy): domain Eukaryota; kingdom Viridiplantae; phylum Streptophyta; class Pinopsida; order Pinales; family Pinaceae; genus Pseudotsuga; species Pseudotsuga menziesii. The sequence goes on from LPNX011121701.1 coordinate 621,266, forward strand.
GGACATATTAGCTTCACCAATTCAATTATTCGTCCATGTAAATCTTCCTTTTTTAGGTTTAAAATTGATCAAATCCCAAAATGTAATTAAATTCTCCATCGTTTTGAGCATGGGATCTCTCCCATAGATTATGCCTTTCTTTTCCTTAGAATCCAGCATGATATTTAAATCACCAACAATCATAAAATTTGTAAGGGAATTTGCAACAATAAAATCATTCAGAGAATTCCATCATTCTCGTTTCTCCTCGAAGTTAACAGGAACGTAGAGATTGAACATATCAAAAGAATTCATACTTGGAATATGTCGAAGTTCGAAAAAAATCCAATGTTGTGTTATATGAGAGTTTGACAGAGAGAAAATGTTCTTTGTCCACAAGGTATCATGATCCGGATTTATGCGTGAACGAAATGAAAGAACATATACAGAATCATAATAACAGACATTTGCAAAGATATCAAATATACAGTAAACACATATTCTATTAAATGGCAGAAATAGAACAGACTGTAATACAATTGCTAGAATGGTGGTAGCTATCTCTGAGAAGAGATGTGGCTGCTACTCTCATTCGTGCTAAGATGAATACAAAATGAGTCCAAAGGGGCCTATTTATAATAAGAATGAGGTGAGAACCCCAAAAGTCCAAAACGTAACCCTAGAAGATGAACCGTCATAAAGTTTGCGGCCCCAAGGTGGTAAGTTGAATAGTCAACTTCCTGGGGTCATAACTTTTGCATACGATCTCCGATTTGGGCATTCGATAGCTCGTTAGAAAGGTCTGTCTAAGCTTTACAACTTTTGGTCGGTCAAATCAACCATTTAGCCTTGAATCTCCAAAAAACGTCATTTAGGGCCTTAAAAAGGCCTCGAAAGTTTAGGACTTGAAAAACTGTAGAAAAATAACTAGGAAACTGTCACAATGGACAATTGTTTTGAGCCAGTGGAATAGGTGGGTGGCCACCGATATCCATCTGGATCAATCCTCCCTCCTTTGGAAGTAATGGTCTCCATTGCGTCGAATCTCATATCATATCTCGAACTGTGTGTTGAGTTGATCTCTTGGTGCGACATTTGCTGAAGTGAAGAGGCTTCCTTTCTTTAACATCCCGAGAAGGCTGTAATTGTTGTATGGATGATTTGTTTCTGGATGAGCACCTTGAATGCGTAGCCTTGCATCGTAGAGGTACTCGGATAGATGAGGAAATAATGGCTCTATCTTCTTCTTGTGTCTGATGAGCAGAGACACCCTGTGCAGAGGGTGTGGAGATCTCTGTGATCTTATGTTCTCCTTCAAACGCAATTGTGAAAAGAAATAATTTTCTGGTGTGGGAGCTTATCTTCCTACCCTGTGAGACTGTAGCAGGTGCAACTGTCTCTGGGATTCGGTAGAGTTGTTCTCCCAAAGTGACAATGACACTGCGAGGCCGTGACTCATATATAGCATGATGCTTCCACATATATGGTTGTCCTAAAAGAACATCACATACTTCAAGTGGGGCCACATCACACAGTACCTCGTCTTTGAAAGGCTTGATTCCATATGGTAGGAGGCATTGTTGAGTAATACGGATACCTCGTCCTTGGCGTAACCAACCAATGTTGTAAGGTTGCGGGTGTGGTGTTGTCGAAAGCTCCAATCTCTTGACGACTTCTGCTGAAATCGGGTTCTTTTGGCTGCCATTGTCAATAACATAATGTAGAGGCATTCCCTTCACCCACATCTGCGAGTGGAAGAGGCGCTCCTCTGCCTTTGACTCTTCAAGATCCTCTAGTTGAATCTATGCGGTAGCAACAGTGGCAGTGGGTTCTGCATCAATGATCTGCCTCCCATTGTGTGCAGTTGTGGCATTGGGTTCAGAATCATAATCAGGATCTAATTCTGAAGATTTGATCTCGACCACTAATGACTGCTTTGAGCGACATTCATCATTGTTATGCCAAGGGCTTTTATGAAATTCACACCACTTACCAGTGTCCTTCTTTGTCTTTCGATCTCCCTTCTTTGCTTGTGGTTGGGACTGGCTGTCATTTTATTTTGCGGTGTTCTGTGGGCTAGGGTTTCCCTTGCCTTGCTTCTGCTGTGGATTCGTAGGTCCAGAGTCTTGATTGTTCTTTTGTCAAAATTTCTCCTCGATTTTGGCTGCATATCGATAGGCAGATCCAAGTGAAGAGATGTCAAGGAAGTCCATCTCAGTTCGGATGTACCGATGTAGACCACTGTGATATTTTAGGATTGGGTGCCACTTGGAGTCTTTGATACTCAGCTTTGTCCGCAGGGTATGAAATTTGTTGGTGTACTCCGACACCGTCTGGTCCCTTTCTTGACGCAGAATGGTCCATTTTGTGTATTGGTCATCATAGTTTCCCACAGGATAATACTGTTCCATGATAGCATCTATGAAAGAGGCCCAAGTGGGATTTGTTTCAAACATTCCAGACTCGTCTGATGAGTTTTTCTCACAATAAGTACCCCACCAATTTTGGACATGGGGGACTGCCTTAAGGAGTGCAAAGGTGATCTTTTCTCTGTCGAAAAAATTGTGGACAGAGAAATACCCTTCTAGAACATTCAACCAATTATCCAGGGCATCTGCATCAATATTTCCTTCAAATAAAGGATTATCAAAGTTAACTTGTACCTTAAAGGGAGTTGCATCCCTGAACCAACTGCTCGTTGAAGATGCACTTGTCGTTGCCGGCATTCGTCGAAGGATTTGGGCAAAACTATCCATCATCTCGTTCCTCTGTCGCTCGAGGGATTCCTTGAGCAGCGACTTGATAGGATCTCCTGCTCCATCGTCTCTCTTTTCTTCTGCCATAGGAGGTCGTTTGGGACAGCGAGAATGATCAAGTGAAACTACTTCGAGACCAAACTCTCTATACTCGGACCTCGTCGGGGACATGCATCGAGAAACAATCAAAGAGCAGATTGCTCTAATACCACTGATCCGGATTTATGCGTGAACGAAATGAAAGAACATATATAGAATCATAATAACAGACATTTGCAAAGATAACAAAGATACAGTAAACACATAATCTATTAAATGGCGAAAATAGAACAGACTGTAATACAATTGCTAGAATGGTGGTAGCTATCTCTGAGAAGAGATGTGGCTGCTACACTCATTCGTGCCAAGATAAATACAAAATGAGGCCAAAGGGGCCTATTTATAATAATAATGAGGTCAGAAACCCAAAATTCCAAAACGTAACCCTAGAAGATGAACTGTCATAAAGTTTGCGGCCCTAAGGTGGCAAGTTGACCAGTCAACTTTGCGGGGTCATAACTTTTGCATATGATCTCCGATTTGGGCGTTCGATAGCTCGTTGGAAAGGTCTGTCTAAGATTTACAACTTTTGGTCTGCCAAATTATCCATTTGGCCCTAAATTTCCAAAAAACGTCATTTAGGGCCTCAAAAAGGCCTTGAAAGTTTAGGACTTGAAAAACTGTAGAATAATAACTAAGAAACTGCTACAATGGACATTTGTTTTGAGCCAGTGGAATAGGTGGGTGCCCACCGATCTCCATTTGGATCATATCAATTCCACCCGTAGAACCACGAGCACTCACAGCCAACCTAGCATTTTTATTCTAGCTCATTTTACTTAGGGACAAAAGGGTGTCCTTATAAATTTTTGTCACTTGGAGCAGCAAAACATCTAGAAAAACCATTCTTATGAGATCTTTTATAGCTTCTAATTTTGATGAATTTCTAAGCCCTCCGCAATTCCAAGATACAATGTTCATTATTTAAGATTGGCAAAAGGAAGAGGGCCTCCTTTTGAAGGTCTATCCCTGGTATTTCTTGAAATTGATATCTCAATTGTAGCTTGGCTTCTTTTCATCTTCACCCGTTCAGCTTCTTCCTCCCGAATCTTCTTAAGAGATTTGTGTCCTTTTTTTGAGGACATCTCAATTGAATCTTCTTCAAATCAGTCATTGTTTTCCATGGTTTTCATTTTTTTTGCCATTTCTACATATGTTGGAGAGTATCCCTAGAGATAAGACTCATTTTAGAGATAAGCATGGGCACATATTTTTATGAGATTTGGAGCTATAAACATAGGTACCCATTTGAGAGATAAGCATGGGAACCTATTTTTATAGCACCAAATCTCATAAACATAGCTCCAAATATCATAAAAATAGGTGTCCATGCTTATCTCTCAAATGTGTACCTATTTTTATCATTTCAAATCTCATAAAAGTAGGTGTCCATGCTTATCTCATAAATGGGTATCTATTTTTATAGCTCCAAATTCGAGGGTCGAAATAGCTACAAATCTCATTAATTATAGGTGTCCATGCTTATTTTTCAAATGGGTACATATTTTTATATCTCCAAATCTCATAAAAATAGGTGTCCATGCTTATCTCTAAAATGGGTATCTAAATCTTTTTTTAAAATAAGTGTCCATACGTATCTCTCAAATGGGTACCTATTTTTATAGCTCCAAATCTCATAAAAATAGGTGTCCATGCTTATCTCTCAAATGGATACCTAAATCTACTTCAAAAACACAATTCTGAGAAAGTCGACAAAAGTGGATATTTTAAACCTTGGTTTGACCAACCTTAAATAACGGCCAAAAGAAATCCAAATCTCATAAAAATAGCTCCAAATCTTATAAAAATAAGTGTCCATGCTTATCTCTAAAATGGTTACCTATTGTTATAGCTCCAAATCTCATAAATATAGGTCTCCATGCATATCTCTAAAATGGGTACCTATTTTTATAGCTCCAAATATGATAAAATTAGCTTCCAAATGTCATAAAAATAACATTCCATGCTTATCTCCCAAATGGGTATCTATTTCTATAGCTCCAAATCTCATAAAAATAGGTATTCATGCTTATCTCTACTTGAAAAATTCAATTCTGATTAAATCGACAAAAGTGGAAATTTTTAACCTTGGTTTGACCAACCTTGAACAACGGCCAAAATAACTCCAAATCTCATAAAAATAGGTGTCCATGCTTTTGTCTCAGATGGGTACCTATTTTTATAGCTCCAAATATCAGGAAAAATATGTGTCTATGCTTATCTCTCAAATGGATACCTATATCTACTTTAAATTTCCAATTCCGAGAAAGTCGACAAAAGTGCATATTTTCACTAAAAGTGCATTTTTTTATGAGATTTGGAGCTATAAAAATAGGTACCCATGCTAATCTCTCAATTGGATATCTAAATCTACTTTAAATTTTCAATTTTGAGAAAGTCGACAAAAGTGCATCTCCTCATCCTTAGTTTGACCAACCTTGAATAAGGGCTAAAATAACTCCAAATCCCATAAAAATAGGTGTCCATGCTTATCTCTCAAATGAGTACCTATCTTTATGAGATTTGGAGCTATTTTGGCCCTTGTTCAAGGTTGTTCATTCCAAGGTTGAAAATACGCACTTTTGTCTACTTTCTCGGAATTGAGTTTTGGAAGTGGATTTAGGTACCCGATTGAGAGATAAACATAGAGACCTATTTTTATGATATTGGGTGGTATTTTATGATATTTTGACCTATTTTTATAATATTTGTAGCTACTTTGGCCCTCATTCAAGGTTGGTCAAACCAAGGTTGAAAATATGTAGTTTTATTATGAGATTTGGAGCTATAAAAATGGGTACCCATTTTAGAGATAAGCATGGACACCTATTTTTATGAGATTTGGAGCTATAAAAATAGGTACCCATTTTAGAGATAAGCAGGGACACCTATTTTTATGAGAATTGGAGCTATAAAATAGTGACTTGTTTGAGAGATAAGCATGAACACCTATTTTTATGAGATTTAGAGCTATAAAAATAGGTACCCATTTTGAAAATGGATTTAGGTACCCATTTGAGAGATAATCATGGATACCTAGTTTTATGAGATTTGGAGCTATAAAAATAGGTACCCATTTTAGATCTCTTAATGTCATAAAAATAGGTGTCTAGAATTATCTTTAAACTAGGTACCTATTTTTATAGCTCCAAATCTCATAAAAATAGGTACCCATTTTCAACCTTAGTTTGATCAACCTTGAACGAGGGCCAAAATAGCTCCAAATTTCATAAAAATAAGTGTCCATGCTTTTCTCACAAATGGGTACCTATTTTTATAGCTCTAAATGTCATAAAAATAGGTGTCCATGCTTATCTTAAAATGGTACCTATTTTTATAGTTCCAAATCTCATTAAAATATGTGTACATGGTTATTTCTCAAATGGGTACCTATATCTATTTTAAAATTTCAATTCCGAGAAAGTCGACAAAAGTGCATATTTTCAACCTTGGTTTGAACAACCTTGAACGAGGGCCAACATAGCTCCAAATCTCAGAAAAATAGGTGTCAAGGCTTATCTCTAAAATGGGAACATATTTTTATACCTCTAAAGCTCATAAAATTAGGTGTCCATGCTTATCTCTAAAATGGGGACCTATTTCTATAACTCCAAATCTCATAAAAATAGACGTCCTTCTTTATCTCTAATATAGGTACCAATTTTTATAGCCTCAAATCTCATAAAAATAGGTGTCCATGCTTATCTCTAAAAATGGGTACCTATTTTTATATCTCCAAATCTTATAAAAATAGCAGTCCATGGTTATCTCTAAAATGGGTACCTATTTTTATAGCTCCAAATCTCATAAAAATAATTGTCCATGGTTATCTATAAAATTGGTACCTATTTTTATAGCTCCAAATGTCATAAAAATAGGTGTCCATTCTAATGGGTACCTATTTGTATAGCTCCAAATCCCATAAAATAGGTGTCCATACTTATCTCTAAAATGGGTACATATTTTAATACCTCCAAATGTCATAAAAACAGTTGTCCATGCTTATTTCTCAAATGGGTACCTATTTTTATAGCTCCAAATCTCATAACAATGCATGTCCATGCTTATCTATCAAATGGGTACCTATTTTTATAGTTACAAATCTCGTAAAAATAGGTGTCCATGCTTATCTCTAAAATGGATATCTAAATCTATTTTAAAAATAGGTGTCTATGCTTATCTCTAAAATGGGGCCTATTTTTATAGCTTCAAATATCGTAAAAATAGGTGTCCATGCTTATCTCTAAAATGGGTATTTAGAGATAAGCATGGACACCTATTTTTATGAGATTTGGAGCTATAAAAATAGGCATTCATTTGAGAGATAAGCATGGTCACCTATTTTTATGAGATTTGGAGCTATAAAAATAGGTACCCATTTTAGAGATAAGCATGTACACCTATTTTTGAAAGATTTGGAGCTATAAAAATAGGTACCCATTTTAGAGATAAGCATGAACGCCTATTTTTATGATATTTATAGTTATTTTCGCCCTCATTCAAGGTTGGTCAAACCAAGGTTAAAAACATGCAATTTTGTCAACTTTCTTGGAATTGAGTTTTGAAAGTGGATTTAGGTACCCATTTGAGAGATAAGCATGGACACCTATTTTTCTGAGACTTGTAGCTATAAAAATAGGTACCCATTTTAGAGATAAGCATTGACACCTATTTTTATGAGTTTTGGAGGTGTAAAAATAGGTATCAATTTTAGAGATAAGCATGGGTACATATTTTTATGAGATTTAGAGCTATAAAAATAGGGATTTGGAGCTATAAAAGTAGGTACCCATTTTAGAGATAAGCGTGAACACCTATTTTTATGATATTTAGAGCTATAAAAATAGGTACCCATTTTAGAGATAAACATGGGTACCTATTTTTATAGCTCCAAATCTCATAAAAATAACTTCAAATCGACCTTCGTTTGACCAACTTTGAACACGGGACAAAATAGCTCCAAATCTCATAAAAATAGGTTTCTATGCTTATCTCTCAAATGGTTACCTAAATCCATTTTCAAAACTCAATTTCGAGAAAGTCGACAATAGTGCATATTTTCAACCTTGGTTTATCTAACCTTGAACGATTAATAAAGTAGCTCCAAATATCATATAAATAGGTGGTTGTGCTTATCTCTAGAATGGGTACCTATTTTTATAGCTCCAAATCTCATAAAAATAGGTGTACATGCTTATCTCTAAAATGGGTATCTATTTTTACAGCTCCAAACCTCATAAAAATATGTGTCCATGGTTATCTCTAAAATGGGTAACTATTTTTATAGTTCCAAATGTTATAAAAATATGTGTCCATGCGTATCTCTAAAATTGGTACCTATTTTTATAAATGGATTTTTATAAGATTTGGAGGTATAAAAATAGGTACCTAAATTAGAGATAAGACTGTGCACCTATTTTTATAAGATTTTGAGCTATAGAAATAGGTGCACATTTTATAGATAAGCATAGACAAAAAAATTTATGAGATTTGGAGCTATAAAAATAGGTACTCAATTTAGAGATAACCATGGACACATATTTTTATGATATTTGGAGCAATAAAAATTGGTACCCATTTGAGAGATAAGCATGGACGCCTATTTTTATGAGATTTGGAGCTATAAATATAGTTACCCATTTTAGAGATAAGCATAGAAACCAATTTTTATGAGATTTGGAGCTATAAACATAGGTACCCATTTTATGATATTTTGTTGTGAGATTTAGAGTTGTAAAAGTAGGTACCCATTTGATAGATAAGCATGAACACTTATTTTTATGAGATTTGGAGCTATAAAAATAGGTGCCCATTTTATAAATAAACATGGACACCTATTTTTATGAGATTTGGAGCTATAAAAATAGGTACTCATTTTAGAGATAAGCATGGGTATCTATTTTTATAAAATTTGGAATAAATAGGTACACCATTTTAGAGATAAGCATGGAACCTATTTTTAAGATATTTGGAGCTACTTTGGTCCTCATTCAAAGTTGGTCGAACCAAGGTTGAAAATATGCACTTTTGTCGACTTTATCGAAATTGAGTTTTTAAAGTGGATTTAGGTACCCATTTTGGAGATAACCATGGACACCTATTTTTATCATATTTGGAGATATAAAAATAGGCATCTATTTAAAAAATAAGCATGGACTCTTATTTTTATGATATTTGGAGCTATAAAAATAGATACACATTTTAGAGATAAGCATGGACACCTATTTTTATAAGATTTGGAGTTATTTTGGCCCTCGTTCAAGGTTGGTCAAACCAATGTTGAAAATATGCATTTTTTGTCGACTTTCTCGAAAATGAGTTTTCAAGTTGTATTTAGGTACTCATTTCAGAAATAAGCATGGAAACCGATTTTTTTTTAGATTTGGAGCTATTTTTTAAAAGATTTGGAACTATAAAAATAGGTAACCATTTTAGAGATAAGTATGGACACCTATTTCTATGAGTTTGGAGCTATAAAAATAGTTCCCATTTTAGAGATAAGCATAGAGACCTATTTTTATGAGATTTGGAGCTATAAAAATAAGTACCCATTTTAGAGATAAGCTTGGACACACATTTTTATGACATTTGGAGCTATAAAAATAAGTATCCATTTTAGAGATAAGCCTTGAAACCCATTTTGGAGCAATAAACATAGACACCCATTTTATGATATTTTGTTATGAGATTTAGAGCTGTAAAAGTAGGTACCCAATTGATAGATAAGCATGGACACTTATTTTTATGAGATTTGGAGTTATAAAAATAGGTGCTCATTTTAGAAATAAGCATGGACGCTATAAAAATAGGTATTTAGAGCTATAAAAATAGGTACCCATTTCAGAGATAAGCATGGGTACCTATTTTTATAAGATTTGGAACAAATAGGTACACCATGTTAGAGATAAGCATGGAACCTATTTTTAAGATATTTGGAGCTACTTTGGCCCTCGTTCAATGTTGGTTGAACCAAGGTTGAAAATATGCACTTTTGTCGACTTTATCAAAATTGAGTTTTGAAAGTGGATTTAGATACCCATTTTGGAAATAACCATGGACACCTATTTTTATCATATTTGGAGATATAAAAATAGGTATCCATTTGAAAGATAAGCATGGACTCCTATTTTTATGATATTTGGAGCTATAAAAATAGATACACATTTTAGAGATAAGCATGGACACCTATTTGTATGACATTTGGAGCTATAAAAGTACGTACTCGATTTAGAGATAAGCATGGACACCTATTTTTATAAGATTTGGAGTTATTTTGGCCCTTGTTCAAGGTTGGTCAAACCAACGTTGAAAATATGCACTTTTGTCGACTTTCTCGAAAATGAGTTTTCAAGTTGCATTTAGGTACTCATTTCAGAAATAAGCATGGAAATCGAATTTTTTTTAGATTTGGAATTATTTTTATGAGATTTGGAACTATTAAAATAGGTAACCATTTTAGAGATAAGCATGGACACCCATTTCTATGAATTTGGAGCTATAAAAATAGGTTCACATTTTAGAGATAAGTATAGAGACCTATTTTTATGAGATTTGGAGCTATAAAATTAAGTACCAATTTTAAGCTTTGACACACATTTTTATGAGATTTGGAGCTATAAAAATAGGTATCCATTTTAGATATTAGCATGGACACCTATTTTTATGATATTTGGAGCTATTTTGATGAGCCTTAAAGCTATAAAAATAGGTACATGTTTTAAAGATAAGCATAGACACCCATTTTTATGAGATTTGGAACTATAAAAACAGGTACATGTTTTAGAGATAAGCATGGACACCCATTTTTATGAGATTTGGAGCTATAAAATTAGGTTTACATTTGAGAGATAAGCTTGGACGCCTATTTTTATGAGTTTTGGAGGTATAAAATTAGGTACCTATGCTTATATCTAAAATGGTTACCTATTTTTATACCTCCAATTCTCATAAATATATGTGTTCATGGTTATCTCTAAAATGGGCACCTATTTTTATAGCTCCAATTCTCATAAAAATATATTTACATGCTTCTCTCTTAAATGGGTACCTAAATCCCCTTATCTCCCAAATGGATACCTATTTTTATAGCTTTAAATCTCATAAAAATAGGTGTACATGCTTATCTCTCAAATGGGTACATATTATTATAGTTCCAAATCTCATAAAAATAGGTGTCGATGCTTATCTCTCAAATGGATACCTATTTTTATAGCTCCAAATCTCATAACAATAGGTGACCATGGTTATCTCTCAAATGGGTAGTCATTTTGAAAGTGATAAGAATGGACAACTATTTTTATGAGATTTGAAGCTATAAAAATAAGTGTCCATGCTTATCTCTCAAAATGGGTAGCTATTTTTATAGGTCTAAATGTCAAAAAAAATAGGTGTCCATGCTTATTTCTAAAATGGACACATATTTTTATAGCATTTGGAGCTATAAAAATAAGTACCCATTTGAGAGATAAGCATGGACACCTATTTTTATGACATTTGGAGCTATAAAAATAGGTATCTATTTTAAAGATAAGCATGGACACCTATTTTTATGAGCTTCGGAGCTATAAAAATAGGTACCCATTTGAGAGATAAGCATGGACACCTATCTTTATGATATTTGGAGCTATAAAAATAAGTACCCAATTGAGAGATAAGAATAGACTCCTATTTCTAGGATATTTTAAGCTATAAAAAAGGTACCCATGTGAGAGATAAGTATGGAAACCTATTTTTATGAGATTTAAAGTTATTTTTATGATATTTTGAGTTATAAAAATAGGTACCCATTTTAGAGATGAGCATGAACACCTATTTTTATGACATTTGAAAATATTTTTATGAGATTTGGAGATATAAAAATATGTACCCATTTTAGAGATAAACATTGACACCTATTTTTATGAGATTGGAAGCTATAAAAATAGATACCTATTTGAGATAAGCATAGATACCTATTTTTACGAAAGTGGATTTAACTACCCATTTGAGAGATTAGCTTGGACACCTATTTTTATGAGATTTGGAGCTATAAAAATGGGTACCCATTTTAGAGATAAGCATGAATACCTTTTTTATGAGATTTGGAGCTATAAAAATAGGTATCCATTTGAGAGATAAGCATGGACACATATTTTTATGATATTTGGAGCTATAAAATTAGGTACCCATTTTATATATAAGCGTGAACACCCATTTTTATGATAATTAAAGCTATTTTGGCCCTCGTTCAAGGTTGATAAAACCAAGGTTGAAAATATTTTGAAATTATATTTAGGTACCCATTTTAGAGATAAAAATAGGTACCCATTCTTATCTCCAAAATGGGTATTTATTTTTATACCTCCAAACCTCATAAAAATATGTGTCCATGCTTATATCTCAAATTGGTATCTAAATCTACTTTAAAACTTCAATTTTGAGAACGTAAAAAAAGATGCATATTTTCAACCCTGCTTTGAATCCCTATTTCTATAGATACAAATCTCATAAAACTAGGTGACCATGCTTATCTCTCAAATGGAAACATATTTTTATAGCTCCAAATTTCATAAAAATAGGTGTCCATGCTTATCACTAAATTGGGTACCTATTTTTATAGCTCCAAATCTCATAAAAATACATTCAAATATCATAAAAATAGGTGTCCATGCTTATCTCTAAAATGGGTACCTATTTTTATAAATCAAAATGTCAAAAAAAATAGGTTTTCATTCTTATCTCTCAAATGGGTACCTAGTTTTATACCTCCAAAACTCATAAAAATAGGTGTGCATGCTTATCTCTAAATCGGATATCTATTTTTATAGCTCCAAATCTCATAAAAATAGGTGTCCATTCTTATATATAAAATGAGTATCTAAATCCACTTTCATAAAAAATAAGTGTCCATGATTATCTATCAAATGGGTACATATTTTTATAGCTCCAAATATCATAAAATAGATGTCCAGGCTTATCTCTCAAATGGGTACCTATTTTTATAGCTTCAAATCTCATAAAAATAGGTGTCCATGCTTGTCTCTAAAATGGGAACCTCTTTTTATAGCTCCAAATCTCATAATAAAAGTGCATATTTTCAACCTTGGTTTGACCAACCTTGAACAAAGGAAAGCATAGCTCCAAATCTCATAAAAATAGGTGTCCAAGCTTATCTCTCAAATGGGAACCTATTTTTATAGCTCTAAATCTTAAATACCCATTTGGGAGATAAGCATGGAAAAAAGTGCATATTTTCAACCAATTTAGTTACCCATTTGAGAGATAAGCATGGACACCTATTTTTATAACATTTGGAGCTATTTTATCCCTTCTTTAAGGTTGGTCAAATCAACGTTGAAAATATGCACTTTTGTCTACTTACTTGGAATTGAGTTGAATGTGTATTTAGGTACCCATTTGAGATATAAGCATGGACACCTATTTTTATGAGATTTGGAGCTATAAAAATAGGTACCCATTTTAAAGATAAGCATGGGAACCTATTTTTATAATATTTGGAGCTACTTTGGCCCTGATTCAAGGTTGGTGTCCATGCTTATCTCTCAAATGGGTACCGATTAGAGAATTAAGAATGGACACCTATTTTTATGATATTTGGAGTTATTTTCTCCTCATTCAAAGTTGGTCAAAGCAAGGTTGAAAATATGAATTTTTATTACGATATTAGGAGCAACAAAAATAGATACCCATTTTAGAGATAAGTATGGACACCTATTTTTACAAGATTTGGAGCTATAAAAATAGGTAACCATTTGAGAGATAATTATGGACACCTATTTTTATGAGATTTGGGGCTATAAAAATAGATACCTATTTGTGATATAAGCATGGACACCTATGTTTAATAAAGTGTATTTAGATAACATTTTTTTAGATAAGCATGGACAACCATTTTTATGAGATTTGGAGTTATAAAAATAGGTACCAATTTGAGAGATAAGCATAGACACCTATTTTTATGGCATTTGGAGCTATAAAAATAGGTACTTATTTTATAGATAACCATGGACACATATTTTTATGAGATTTGAAGTTATTTTTATGACATAAAAATATCATGAGTTTTATATATTTCATAATAATAGGTATCCATACTTATCTCTAAAATGGGTGTCTATATTTATAGCGTCAAATCTCATTAAAATATGTGTCCATGCTTATCTCTAAAATGGATACATATTTTTATAACTCCAAATCTCATAAAATAGGTGTTCATGCTTATCTCTAAAATGGGTACCTATTTTTATAGCTCCAAATCTCATAAAAATATGTGTCCATGCTTATCTCTAAAATAGGTGTCCAGGCTTAGATCTCATATGGGTACCTATTTTTATAGTTCCAAATCTCATGAAAAAATGTGTCCATGCGTATCTCTCAAATGGATACATATTTTTATAGCTCCAAATCTCATAAAAATCGGTAACCATGTTTATCTCTACAAAAGTTACCAATTTTTATAGCTCCAAATCTCATAAAAATAGGTGTCTTAGGTACCCATTTTAAAGATAAGAATGGACACCTATTTTTATGAGATTTAGAGCTACAAAAATAGGTACCCATTTGAGAGATAAGCTACCTCTCAAATGGGTACCTATTTTTATAGCTCCACATGTCATTAAAATAGGTGTTAATGTTTATCTCTAAAATGGGTACCTAGGACACATATTTCTATGAGATTTGGAGTTATAAAAATAGGTGCTCATTTTAGAGATAAGCATGGACACCTATTTTTATGAGATTTGGAGCTATAAAATTAGGTACCATTTTTAGAGATAAGCCTAGATACTTATCTTAGAGATAAGCATGGACACCATTTTTATGAGATTTGAAGCTATAAAAATAGGTATTCATTTTAGAGATAAGCATGGAAACCTATTTTTATAACATTTCGAGATGTAAAAATAAATACCCATTTGAGAGATAATCATCGACGCTCATTTTTATGACATTTGAAGCTATAAAAATAGGTACCCTTTTGATAAATAAGCCTGGACACCTATTTTGATAAGATTTGGAGCTATAAAAATAGGTTCTCATTTGAGAGATAACCATGGACACCTATTTTTATGACATTTCGAGCTATAAAAATAGGTACCCATTTTAGAGATAAGCATGGACACCTATTTTTATGAGATTTGGAACTATTTTGTCCTTCGTTCAATGTTGGTCAAGCCAAGGTTGAAAATATGCACTTTTGTCGACATTCTTGGAATTGAGTATTGAAAGTGGATTTAGATACCCATTTTAGAGATAAGCATGGACACCTATTTTTATGGTATTTGGAGCTATCTTAGCCATCGTTCAAGGTTGGTCAAACCAAGGTTTAAAATATAAGTATGCACAGCTATTTTTATGAGATTTAGAGTTATAAAAATAGGTATCCATTTGAGAGATTTGGGACTATTTTTATGATATTTGGAGCTATTTTGATGAGACTTGAAGCTATAAAAATAGGTGCATGTTTTAGATATAAGAACGAACACCTATTTTTATGAGATTTTGGGCTATTTTTATGAGATTTGGAGCTATAAAAATAAGAATGGTAACTATTTTTATATCTCTGAATCTCATAAAAATAGCTCCAAATATCATAAAAATATGTGTGCATGCTTATCTCTAAAATGGGTACCTAAATCCATTATAAAATTTCAATTCCAAGAAAGGCTATAGAAACGCATATTTTTATGAGATTTGGAGCTATAAAAACAAGCACCCATTTGGGAGATAAGCATGGACACCTATTTTTATGAGAATTGGAGCTGTAAAAATAGGTACCCATTTTAGAGATAAACATGGGTACCTATTTCTATGAGTTTGGGAGCTATAAAAATACATGCCCATTTGAGAGATAAGCATGGAAACCTATTTTTATGAGATTTGGAGCGACTTTGGCCCTTGTTCAAGGTTGGTCAAACCAAGGTTGAAAATATGCATTTTTGTGTACTTTCTTGGAATTGAGTTTTGAAAGTGAATTTAGGTACCCATTTGAGAGATAAGAATGGACACCTATTTTTATGAGATTTGGTGCTATAAAAATAAGTACATATTTTAGAGATAAGCATGGACACCTATTTTTTATGAGTTTTGGAGGTATAAAAATCGGTAACCATTTTAGAGATAAGCATGGACACCTATTTTTAAAGTAAATTTATATATCCATTCTAGCGATAAGCATGGAAAACTATTTTTTTTAGATTTGAAGATATTTTTTATTAAAATTGAGCACATAGATCTATGGATCAACACACAACTCACAAAATACATCACACAATTTTACTTGGGAATTGAAGATTGAAACAGTGCAAACGGATTGCAGTTGTGAATGCTTTCATTAATCAAAAGTAATTGGATAATAATTACAATGAAGTAAAATGGATAAATAGCCACAATAAACTTGAATTCATGTGAGGAAATTCGAATTGATTAGACTCTACTTGACTGAATGGTTAACTGACCTTATCTAAATCATTATCGAAGGAATGAATGGTTAACTGACCTTATGTAAATCATTATTGAAGTTCATCAGAGTTCTAAATCACAAATCAACTATCTAATTCAGTGTTAACTAAGCTTAACTGACTTTGGTAGGTGAGGAATGTGCCTCTCCTACATGCATCCATGCAAACCTAGCGTTAACTGAATGTAGAGGACTAGAACTAAATGTAACTAAATCCTAACTAAGCTTGACTAGTCACCAACTCAACTCAACTGACTTGGGTTGGTATCGGCACTCCCAGTGGCTCCTAAATTGTAGGGACTGATCTAGGAGGATCCTAAACTGATGCATGCAAGTGGAATCAGTGGAAGTAGGCCTCAATTAGTGTTCCCCATACTTTAGTAACTGGAACATGTGCTCAAATTAGGCTAAGAGTACCCAATGATGCTAATGACTAAAAATAGACTGGATGGACTCCCGATTTAGGCATGACTCCTGATTTAGACATATGACCAAATTGGACAAGGGAGGATTAATAATCCTAACACCTCCCCTGAATTGTAACTTGGATAATATGTGGGACCTAGTAACTAAGACCATAGGTCACCCATTACATCAAGTAAAGTAAAGTAACTGCTCAATACAAGGAGCTAGGGAAAAAACCACATGGGAAAAAAACACCCCCACTAACTAAGCAGATAGAATCAGGATTCAAGTTTGGAAAACTTGAAAATGTGTTGCTACAATATCTGTGATGTAGTGAAGCAGCATGCATGATGTTCTGTGCACAGGTATCCTAGGGCCTAGCATGTAGACTTCTCCATCTTCTCCCAAAATGATGATGGAAGGAAGAAGGAATGTAACCTTTGTCTCTTGCTAGATGAATAGATTTATGATTACCTCTATTCTTCTAAATGTAGTGAGACTGAGCCCTTGCCATGTAGCATCTTACAGGGATTATATTACATCTCTCTGAAGGAGGTAATGTTGCATGACATAGCGCAATGATTTTTCCCATATAAGTGTCAGGTGGATTTCCAGTCATCTTCTTAGCTTCCAATTTGGAAGGAGGGACTAGATCTGGATCTGAATCACCTTGAATCTCAATCTCATAAAGTGATATAGCTAGATCTACAATACTAGTGGAAACTACAAAATATGTAGATGAAATGTTTTTACCTTCACTGGCAAGTGGCTGCTAAGAGTGCACTGGTTCTGAAAATGGCATGAAGTGTGAGAACTCATATGCTTTGGAGGCATGATTTGCAGAACCCTTCGCTATGATGTTTCTAGTAGATATATATGTGATATCCACTAAGTCAAGACCAAATATGACTCCCTTTGGAAAGCCAGTATGAGTCATCTGGTATATAGATAACAGGTTTGTGGCTAGGGAGGGAACATAAAGCACATCTTTGAACTTTCCATGTTCAAGCTTGATAGATCCCTTCCCTTTGGCTTGAACTTTACTACTATTTTCCATCTGAATACTAGGACCATCAAAATACTGCAAGGAAGAGAATGATTCTCTTAATGGAACCTAATGATTGGAAGCTCAAAAATCAACGAGGAAGGCATGTGTTGTGGAGTATCTAGCCTTCAATACATGGCATGTCTCTTCATATTCTTCATTTTCTTCCTTCTGGTCACCCTTCCTTGCACTAGCAGGTACTGTAATGTTATTCTTCTTCAGAAGAATACCCATCTCATCTATTTTTCTTCTCATATATGTTCTTTCTAGATGAAATCCCCTTCCACAGTAAGAACAGAGTTTCTTTCCTTTGTTATTCTTCTTTCTTCTCTTCAAACCTGAAGGCTCTTTTGACCGCTTTTTCTCTATAGGAGACTCATCCTTTTTCTTCCCTTTTTCATTCGCTGCCTTAGGTCCTCCTGCAACAAGTGCTTGGTCTCTAGAAGATTGAATGATTCCCATTTCAATCAATTTGTCATGCTCTTGAGTAAGAGATTCAATGAAAGAGTCAAGAGTAGGCATCTTCCAGTTTGGAGTAGAGAGCTTCACAGAATGAAATGTTGATACAAATACTAAATAGACTACACCAAGCTTGGATAGAATGGCAAGGATGAGATGATCATCCTCCTTCTCTAACTTGCACGAATTCAATTGGAACACTAGATTCTTGAATTTTGTGAAGAAGTCATTGAGTGTTTCAAAATTGGATGGATGGAGAGAGATCAGCTCATTCTCTAGTTGATAGACCCTCAGATCATCCTTCTTTTCAAATAAGGAGGAAACATTATCCCAAACCTCCTTGGGAGTCTTCAATCCATCGATATGGAAGAAAACATCTCGAGAGATTGAGAGGCACAAGAATCCGTAGGCTTCATCAAGCATGTTCCAATACTTTTCTTTGTCAACATAATTAATTGGCCCTTTTTCTACTCCCATTGTGAGTCGGAAGAGTCTTTTGGAGCGTAGTTGCATCTCCATGTCCTCCTTCCACTGGTGATAGTTGAAAGGAGTGAGGAGCTCCATTGGAGGGGTCATTTGGAATGCAGCAGAGAAGACTGAGCTGCTGTAGTGAATGCTATGAAGGAGGTTGAGCTACTTGTAGTGAATGCAATGAAGAGGAATGATAAACCTGTAAATCACACAATCAAAAAGATAAAATAAGGTCAACATTATTCACTTTTATAATTTTCATCACACCCAGCATAGTTAATCAAGCAAGCTTCATCAACAATTCATTTACTTACGATATTAAGTGGTAAATTCACCGCTTCTAGTGTAGTATTGGAAGGAGAAAATTTGCTCAAAAAAATGATCCAGCTGGAGATATGAGGAGGAAAAGTGCCTTGTCTACCGAGGCTCTGATACCATATTAAAATTGAGCACATAGATCTATGGATCAACACAACTCACAAAATAGATCACACAATTTTACTCAGGAATTGAAGAATGAAACAGTGCAAAAGGCTTACAACTGTGAATCCTTTCATTAATAAAAATTAATTAGATAATCATTACAATGAAGTACAATGGATAAATAGCCACAATCATTTTGAATTCATGTGAGGAAATTTGAATTGATTAGACTCTACTTGACTGAATGGTTAACTGACCTTATCTAAATCATTATCAGAGGACTGGATGGTTAACTGAACTTGTCTAAATCATTATCGGAGTTCATTGAAGTTATAAATCACAACTC
Organism: Pseudotsuga menziesii; assembly: GCA_001517045.1. Lineage (NCBI taxonomy): Eukaryota > Viridiplantae > Streptophyta > Pinopsida > Pinales > Pinaceae > Pseudotsuga > Pseudotsuga menziesii. Next base: position 640,705 of record LPNX011121701.1, read on the forward strand.
AAGTGTCTAATTCAGTGTTAACTATAAGCTTAACTAACTGTGGTAGGTAAGGAATGCGCCTCTCCTACATGGAGCCATGCAAACCTAGCGCTAACTGAATGTAGAGGACTATAACTGAATGTAACTGAATCATAACTGAGCTTGACTAGTCACCAACTCAACTCAACTGACCTGGGTTGGTATCAGCACTACTAGTGGCACCTAAATTGTAGGGATTGATCTAGGAGGCTCCTGAACTAATGCATGCAAGTGCAATCAGTGGCAGTAGACCTTAAATAGTGTTCTCCACACTTTAGTAACTGGAACATGTGCCCCAATTAGGCCAAGTGGACGTAGTGGTGCTAATGACTAAAAATAGACTACATGGACTCCCGATTTAGGCATGACTCTTGATTTAGACATATGACCAAATTCAACAAGGGAGGATTAATAATCCTAACATTTTTCCCCTCGTTCAAGGTTGGTCAAACCAAGGTTGAAAATATGCACTTTTGTCAACTTTCTCAAAATTGAATTTTGAAAGTGGATTCAGATACCCATTTGAGAGATAACCATGGACACCTATTTTTATGAGATTTTGACCTATAAAAAAAGGTACCCATTTTAGAGTTAAGCTTGGACACCTATTTTTATGATATTTGAAGCTATAAAAATAGGTACCCATTTTATTGATAACCATGAACACCTATTTTTATGATATTTCGAGCTATAAAAATAGATGTTAATGCTTATCTCTAAAATGGGTACCTAAATCCACTTTCAAAACTCAATTTTGAGAAAGTTGACAAAAGTGCATATATTCAACCTTGGTTTAACCAACCTTGACGGAGGGACAAACTAGCTCCAAATATAATAAAAATAGGTTTCCATGCTTATCTCTCAAATGGATGCCTATTTTTATAGCTCCAAATGTCATAAAAATATGTGTCCATGCTTATTTCTAAAATGGGTACCTATTTTACAGCTACAAATGTCATAAAAATAGTTGTCCATGCTTATCTCTAAAATGGGTATCTAAATCCACTTTCATAAAAATAGGTGTCCATTCTTATCTTTAAAATGGGTGCCTATTTTTATAGCTCCAAATCTCATAAAAATAGATGTCCATGCTTATCTCTCAAATTGGTACCTATTTTTATAACTCCAAAACTCTTAAAAATAAGTACCCATCTTTATCTCTAAAATGGGTACCGATTTTTATAGCTCCAAAACTCTTAAAAATAAGTACCCATCTTTATCTCTGAAATGGGTACCTATTTTTATAGCTCCAAAGCTCATAAAATAGGTTCTCAATCTTATCTCTCAAATGAGTATCTATTTTTATAGCTCCAAATCTCATAAAAATAGGTGTCCATGCTTATCTCTAAAATGGGTACCTATTTGTATATTTTCAAATCTCATAAAAATAGGTTTTCATGCTTATCTCTCAAATGGGTGCTCAAATCCATTTTCAAAATTCAATTCTGAGAATGTTGAAAAAAGTGTACCTATTTTTATAGGTTCAAAACTCATAAAAATAGGTGTCCATACCCATCTCTCAAATGGGTACCTAAATACAGTTTCATAAAAATAGGTGTCCATGCTTATTTTTCAAATGGGTACCTATTTTTATAGCTCCAAATCTCATAAAAATAGGTGTCTAGGATTATCTCTCAAATGAGTATCTATTTTTATAGCTCCAAATCTCATAAAAATAAGTTTCCATGCTTATCTCTCAAATGGGTTTTTTATTTGACCAACCTTGAATGAGGGAAAAAATAACTCCAAATCTCATAAAAATAGGTGTCCATGCTTATCTCTCAATTGGGTACATCTTTAACCAATCTTGAAGGAGGGTGAACTGAAAGATAAGGATGGAAATACCTAGTTCTATCTCTCACATAGGTACCTATTTTGTGAAATTTGGAGCTATAAAAATAGGTACCCATTTGAGAGATAAGCCTGGACACCTATTTTTATGAGATTTGGAGCCATTCTTCCCTCCTTCAAGGTTGATCAAACCAGGTATCCATTTGAGATATAAGCATGGACACCTATTTTTATGATATTTGGAATTATTTTTAGGAGGTTTGGAACTATAAAGAAAGGTACCCATTTGAGAGATAAGCATCGAAACCTATTTTTATGACATTTGGAGTTATAAAAATAGGTACTCATTTTAGAGATAAGTATGGACATCTATTTTTATGAGATTTGGAGCTATAAAAATAGGTACCCATTTTAAAGATAAGCATGAACATACATTTTTATGAGATTTGGAGCTATAAAAATAGGCACCCAATTAAGGGATAAGCATGAACAAAAGTGCATATTTTCAACCTTGGTTTGACCAACCTTGAGCGAGGGCCTAAATAGCTGAAAATATCATAAAAAATAGGTGTTCATTCTTATCTCTCAAATGGGTACCTATTTTTATAGCTCCAAATATCATAAAAATAGGTGTCCATGCTTATCTCTAAAATGGATACCTATGTTTATAGCTCCAAATATCATAAAAATAGGTGTCCATGCTTATCTCTAAAATGGGTATCTATTTTTATAGCTTCAAATCTCATAAAAATAGGTTTCGATACTTATCTATAAAATTGGTACATGTTTGTATAGCTCAAAATATAATAAAAATTGGTACTTATCTCTAAAAATAGGTATATCTCATAAAAATAGGTGTCCATGCTTATCTCTAAAAAGTGTACCTATTTTTATAGATTCAAATCTCATAAAAATATATTTCCATGCTTATCTCTCAATTGAGTATCTAAATCTACTTTAAAATTTCAATTCCGAGAGAGTTAGCAAAATTGCATATTTTCAACCTTCGTTTGACCAACCTTGAACGAAGGCCAAAATATCTACAAATCTCATAAAAATTAGTTTCCCTATGTATATCTAAAATGGGTTTCATAAAAATAGATTTCCATGCTTATCTCTAAAATTGGTACCCAAATCTACTTTCAAAACTCAATTCCGAGAAAGTCAGCAAAACTGCATCTTGTCAACCTTGGTTTGACTTACCTTTAATGGGGGCCAAAATAGCTCCAAATCTCATAAAAATATGTGTCTATGCTTATATCTATAATAGATACCTATTTTTATAGCTCAAAATCTCATAAAAATAAGTGTCCATGCTTATCTCTAAACTGGGTACCTATTTTTATAGCTCTAAATCTCATTAAAATTGGTGTCCATGGTTATCTCTCAAATGGGTGCCCAAATTCACTTCAAAACTCAATTCTCAAAAAGTCGACAAAAGTGCATATTTTCAACCTTGGTTCGACCAACTTATCTCTCAATTGGGTATCAAAATCTATTTTAAAATTTCAATTCCAAGAAAGTCAACAAACGTGCTTATTTTCAACCTTGGTCAAACCAACCTTGTACGAGGGCCAAAATAGCTCCAAATCTCATAAAAATATGTGTCCATGCTTATCTCTCAAATGGGTACCTATTTTTATAGCTCCAAATCTCATAAAAATAGGTGTCCATCATTATCTCTCAAATGGCCCTTGTTCAAGGTTGGTCAAACAAAGGTTGTAAATATGCACTTTTGTCGATTTTCTCAGAATTGAGTTCTGAAAGTGGATTTAGATACCCATTTGAGAGATAATCATGTTCATCTATTTCTAAAGTAGATTTAGATACTCATTTTAGAGATAAGCATGGACACCTATTTTCAAAAGTAGATATAGATACCCATTTTAGAGATAAGCATGGACACCTATTTTTATGATATTTAAAGCTATAAAAATAGATGTCCATGCTTATATTTAAAATGGGTAGCAATTTTTATAGCTCCAAATGTCATAAAATAGGTGTCCATGCTTATTTTTCAAATGGGTGCCTATTTTTATATCTCCAAACGGCACAAAAATAGGTGTCGATGCTTATCTCAAAAATGGGTACCTAAATCTACCATGTGTCCATGGTTATCTGAAATTGGTATCTATTTTTAGAGCTCCAAATCTCATAAAAACAGTTGTCCATGCTTATCCCTAAAATGGATACCTAGTTTTGAAGGTGGATTTAGATACCCGTTTTAGAGATAAGCATGGACACCTATTATTATGAGATTTGTTGACTTTTATCTCTCAAATCGGTACCTATTTTTTTAGCTCCAAATCTCATAAAAATAGGTGTCCATGCTTATGTCTAAAATGGTTACATATTTTTATAGCTCCAAATCTCATAAAAATAGTTGTCCACGGTTTTCTATAAAATGGGTACTTATTTTTATAGCTCTAAATGTCATAAAAATAGTTTTCCATGCTTATCTTTCAAATGGGTACCTAAATCACAATTCAAATCTCAATTCTCAAAATGTCGACAAAAGTGCATATTTTCAACCTTGGTTTGATCAACCTTGAACGAGAGCCAAAATAGCTTCAAATCTCATAAAAATAGGGACCCATTTTAGAGATAAGCATGGACACCTTTTTTCATGCGATTTAGAGTCATTTTTATGAGATTTAGAGCTATAAAAATAGGTACCCGTTTTAGAGATAAGCATGGACACCTATTTTTATGAGATTTGGAGCTATAAAAATAGGTACCCATTTTAGAGATAAGCATGGACACCAACTTTTATGAGATTTGGAGCTATAAAAATAAGTACCCATTTTAGAGATAACCATGGACACCGATTTTTATGATATTTGGAGTATTTATATGAGATTTGAAGCTATAAAAATAGGTACCCATTTTAGAGATAAACATGGAAACTTATTTTTGTGATATTTGGAGCTATAAAAATAGGTACCAATTGTTATCAACCCAAATGGCACTTCTCCGTCCGAGTGCCGACATTCTTTATGTTGGTACACAAAAGGACAAATTAGGATTGAAGTTTGTCAAAGCACTATATATGGGCATGACTTGGGATGCATTTACCCTTAAACCAAGTTGCGACTGTCTTCATTACAACTCACGTACTGTATGCGACTATTTGCATTGCAACCCGCGTACATCAGCGTACGTGGTTTTCCTTCGAGCAACTCGCGTGTCATACGCGGGTTGCCTATATTAATAGTCATGCACATCTTAGTTTTGCTTTAAAAAATATAAAATGTGATTATATGAGATTAGTTGGGCCCTAATCCATAACTATTCCAACTGTTTAAACCACCCCATCCTTCGAAACCACTCTATTTCCCAAAGTATAAATAGAGGCCTTGGGGTGTGTGCTAATCAATCAAGATTCGAGAGAAAAGTTGTGCTGGTGGTATATCTTCAGAAATATTTGAGCAGCAGAACTCAGAGTCCTTCGTCTGCAGAGGAGTCCTTGTCTTAGAAGCTGAGTTGTACTCTTATCTCATTCACTGATTGTTAATAAAGAGAATTCTTCTTCCAACCTTGTGTTGAGTCTATTTCATGTATTGTGGTTAATGAATATATTTGATTNGCATCCCTAGAAGCTTTGGAGAGAAGAGGGGTGGGAGAAGATTAAGCTTGGATCAACCGTCGATAATCGGGTAAGTCAAGACTTTCTTCCTATTCCCTTTCCATTCTTTGGTAAAGTTGATTGTCTGCAAGTTAGTAGTAAGTTGGTAACCCCGGACCCTAGGTTACAAGGGTGCATAATCCTGAACAACAGAACTGGTGACTTCACTAGGGAGTCTAGCTTGTTGTGGGATAGTCATGTAGATACTTGCCCAGTCTTTGCTCTAATTCAGTGTGTGGTTGTCTATATCGGCTTTGATTTGAAGTAGTATGTCTAGAGACCTTTATTATTTTTTTCTTTTTTGAAAAACATTTGTTTTGTACGCGGGTTGTTGTGCTACACAGTCATGTACAGCAACTTGTATATGCGGGTTGCTCTATACAACATTCACGTACAGTACGCGGGTTGCTCTATAAGATAGTCGCGTACATCTTTTAGTAGCACAAAATTTTAAGGAAGGTTGCTTGTCCCTGTCTTGTTTGGATTTTGCTCTGCTTGAAGGTCTTCTGTTGCTAGCATATTCTTGTAAGTCTGAAAGTCATGTACGCCATGCTTTGTGCTTTTCAGTAAGCCTTTGAGTTTTATTGTTTGAGTCTTATTTCACTTAGCAATTTGAGGTAGGTTCTCCTATTTGGGTGATAGGTTCAGTGCTATGTATCTGAGTCAGTGATCAGTATTTTAGATACCTTGTACTCTGTACTGCTTTCGAGTAGTGTCAGTTTGTCACTTGTCCTTTAGTGATTTCAGTGGATTTTATTCATTGATTCTTCCCAAGTTAATTGTTTTCCAAGTCTCCTCCTTAAGTGGTTGAATTTGGTTCTTGCAAGTCCGCTATACTTCATATTGCTTGCTTTATGGTCTAATTATTCAAACATACTCAAGTTTTGCATTTAGGTGCATGGTAATTTTTGAAGAATTTGAAAAGTGAAGAAAAACATTTGAAACATTTGCATTTAATTGCATATAGTAGTTTTATTTTCAGTATTTTCGAATAAAATTTCAAAAATTACAAAAACAAGTCTTAGCCTTCTCATACCTAGTTGTAATTTCATTAGCTCATATTTAAAAAAAGAAAAGAAGCTTGATTTGAGTAGTTGTAAATTGTTTTGGAATTCATTTTCTGCACCTTTTTACTTTTCTTATCGAGTCTATAATATCATAGTCATTCACGCCACTTACCCTCTAACTAAGAACAGTCCTTAAAATGAACGCTATAATCACTACAACAAATCCTGGAATTAGCGTCCCATTTAGCATCCCTTTTTAGTGTAATTTTTTTTACATTGAGTGGTCAAACTAGACGCTAAATGGGACGCGTCATGGAAAAAACTTAAAGCGTCCCAAAAAATGTCTTTTTTTGCTTCCTAAATAGCATCCTTTATGACGTCCAAAATAGCGTCTATTTTTCTGCTTCCATAATAGCGTCCAACTTTGCTTCCTAAACAACGTCAAGGTTTGCTTCCAGAATAGCGCCCAACTTTGCTTACTAAACAACGTCGAGGTTTGCTTCCTAAACAACGTCGAGGTTTGCTTCCTAAATAACGTCCTACTTTTCTTCCTAGCAAGTGTCCTCTTTTGCTTCTTAAATGACACCCCCGTTAGCACCATATTTGCATCCTTAATAGCACCACGTTAGCATCCAAATTAGCATCCATTTTTGCTACCACTTTAGCATCCCATTTTGCACCATGTTTTACTTCCAAATATGTGCCAATTTTCGCTTCCAAATTTGCACCAATTTTTTCTTCCTTTTTTGCATCATGTTTTGCTACCAAAATGATGCCAAATATTTCTTCTATTGTTGCACCATATTTTGCTTCCTATGTAGCGCCATGTTTTGCATCCAAAGTAACGTCTTATTTTGCTACCATATCAATGCCATGTTTGTCTGCATCATTAGTGCCATGTGTTGCATCCTTGTTAATGCCTAGTTTCACGTATCTCATGTTTTGGTCACTAATTTAGTCATTTTTAGTATTTAACTGATATTATAATATCATTAGGGCATGGAGGAATCGAACCACCAACCTCCTGCTTGTAAGGCAGGTGCTCTTCCATTGACCTAGAACCCTTTAAGAATTTGAGAACCTAACTTACAGAGTACTCTATAATGGTAAAAAGGATCAATACACAACTTTGAGTATCTAATGGTCGAACAAGGAAACATAGAAAGAGGCTTTTGTAATACCAGAAAGGACACTCATCAACATCAACAGTGTTGCATGTATCAGAAGATGACAATGTAATAGTACCAATTTGGTTACCTAAAATCATGTAGCTTGGGAATTTTGGTTATATCAGGACCTGATAAGCCATGTGATTAGCAATACACATTAGTGCATGCATATGACTAGAGAAAAAAGCAATGTTCCACCAGTCTAGCTAGCAGCCAAATTATGACAGCCTGGTTACAAACATATAATATCTTGCACCTTATTCTAGTAGACAGACAATTCTACAGTTGGTCCTAGCTACATGTGATTACACATTATATAAGTTATAACTTATGTACCAACATAGTTACCTGCATAAGATTAATTCTAACAGAGTGGGGAAACAAGAGTGAAAACAAAGAGAGTGTGCCTTGAAACATATTTTATATCATTGCAATGAATTGTGAATTTTTGATTCAAGCATTTAAAAGCATGAGAATTGAGAATTAGTTGCATAAATGCATCTAGGAAATAGCATGAATGCTATAAGGAAACTTAATTCCAATGTCTTTAAAAATCCGTAAGTCGCAGCAGGAATAGACCACTCACTAAATATGTTGGGGGTGGGGGTTGAAGGTATTATGGAAGGAATTTTCAGTGGAAACAACATACACTAATAATCTACAATATCTTCCTGAACATAAAAAAATGGCGAGTACAAAAGACTAATGTGGCTGAACTACATCGAGTGGATAATGGTACTCATTGTGATGAAGGGATCAAAGGGATTAAAAAGAAAGTTTCTAGAAAATACTAGTACCATTTCTAAAATACTGACCATTCCAAGAACTCCCTAGGAATGGTTTGTTGGCGTCCATTTCTTATCATTTTCTGGAAAATTTTCCAGGTTGTATCCTTCAAGAGATGGGTCACTCCCATAAAAAAAATGTAGTAACAATAATTTTAGCCTGTAGAGCGTATTTTATTCCCTCATTTGGATATAAAGGAAATGAGCGTAAAGTTTAAGAAAAACCAGCAATAAGCTTAGATTAGTCTGACCTAATATATTGATAGTAATCAAATACTTAACAGAAGTCAGCTATGATAATCCATCTAGTTATCAGTAAGAAGCTAAAGTTACCAAGATATAGATAGATATATGTACATATATGAGAACAAATTGGATACAATATGGTTGGATATGCATATATAAAAATGCATGTAAAATATGTGTGAGCATTTAAAATACATGTATTTCCTAAAATTTCCAGAGTTTTAAAAAAGTATTTCCCTTGGCTTAATGTTTTTTGTAATAAAATTCTCTACAAAAATAGCTATTGACCCATTTTCCATTTTTCATATGGCATAGAGTTCCTATTCAAAACGTTCTTAAGCTCACAGCTTGGCCCAATGGAAGGGTGCTATCCTCAGTGGGGGTTATTGAATAGTTAAAAATATATATAGCTGTGTTTTTTTCAAAATAAGGCCCAAATACGTACAATTGAAAAAGGTTTTCATAATTTCATATAAACTAAATGTGTACCTCGTGAATATGAGCTCGCTTTTGAAAAATCCTATCCTCATATGTTCCAACAACCTGAATAAAATGCTCCACCCTGTCTAATATTACCTGCATGATAAAATCTTCCACATTTTAGTGTGATATCAGCTTAGCTGGAAATGCTAGTTGTATCCAAACCAGTTAACACCCTTTCATTCAATGTTCAGTAATTTCATACATAGGAGACGTCCTATAGCCTTTATAAAAATCCATGTGCATTTGAAATTTCAGAAAGAGAAAATATTATACAGCTTTAATGCTAGCAATTGGATAAAGCTGGTCAAGATGAACTCGGTATCATTTCCATCTATCTAGGGACATGAGATATTGCGATTCAAGTGATAATTATTATTTCAAAGGCCACACAACTTCAGATTGCAAGATTTAGAAGACCAAAGTGAAAATATCACAATATCTAGTAACATGTAGTGAAGTCCTTTGGTCAACATAATATTTTCCAACAAAAATTATATAATAAATGCAATCAACGTCATAATACCTCACCTGCATTTGTTAAACAGCCACCCATTGCACTGAATTCTTTCTTGTATATAGCCATGAGCAAATTAATTGCACCCTCTAAAATAGAAAATAGCCACCAACAAATTATCTTCCAGGAGAATATTGTCACAGAACCAAAACAGAGAATGTGAGCTATAAAAATAGATATATAATAAACTATCTACACACTAGAGATAATCATACTTAGAAGTTAGAACAAAACAATCATCTTGGACATAAAATATTCCAACCGTTTCAACTGAAATGAATTTCAGAACAGAATGTAAATTTAGATAATATTTATTCAGCGACTATTTAAGGAATTCAAATAGAATATAGGAGGTGTAACATCTCTACATACAAACCTCACGAATTACCAAAATTTAGACACTTGGTTAAGACCAATATCCTCCTATGTAACACAGCTCCTCCTATGTAGCAAAAGATAAAGTTGTTGACAACCAGCAGCACAAAACTTGTTCATTGGCACAATTTGAAATAGCCTTCTTTACAACCCAATTCATCATCAGTGGTAACAATGGCTGTGCCAGTTCCGAAAAACTCCCACATGTCCTAGCAATGATGTTTTCCTACAACATCTGTCATTCCAAAAGAGGAGGATAAAAGAAGAGGTCATGGCAAGGGTGGTATCGAGCAATACCCATAATAATAATAAGGCTATTTCTACTCAAGTTCCTTTTAGTGAAGGTGAACTGGATCGACCACGTTGGACTGGGGATACGACAATCTCACGTCTTGTTCCAGCCCTGATTGCAATCAAGCCTCTCTATAATCTTATGAAGTTGGGTGCCAGAAAGTTCTTATCAGGTCAGTAATTATGCCTTCCTATCTATGGATGATTTTTTTAGAAAAATTATGGTTTCCCTCCAAATATTCATCAATTTATACTACATACAAAAACATGATTGCTTAAGCTCATCGCTTATTTCTTTGCTTCCAAGAGAGAAAGGTAATCCTTTTGGAACATTGTACCAAGCCACGTTGTAAAGTAAGGGTTGATTCAGTTTCAGTTAAGATGTGTTTTGCAGCAAAAGATTCACATCCATAGATTCATGCCTATGCATTATGTTCAGGACAACGGAGAAACGGAATTGCATGGAGAGATATGGAAAGGAAGATTTCTCGAATCGAAAGTTTACAAAGAGAAGGAACTCATCAAGAACCCTTCTATTGTCTACCCAGAATGTAAGATGGAGGCCATGGCATTCACCTGTGTGGATTAGTTTTGATGATGTGTCTCTGCTGCTTGATTCACTTCTTCGGGACTTTGGCTTTAAAATATATATATTTTGCACCAGTTCATTTTTTTAGCGTTTTACTCAAATTGATCATCTGATCTTGCTTTTGTTTTTCTAAACACTGCTGTCTTTTATATTATTTGAAGCCATTCCATGCTTACGAGCAAAGAAACTTATCTTGGGAGGTAATGCATCACAACGCTTAACTTTACTATCCTTTAAATGTTAACCTGATCAAATCCCCGATCAGTGTAAACCCTAAACCCTATAGCATTATGAAAACTGAAATATATTATGTTCTATTAACGAAAATTTTCAACAATGACAATCTAATCACGCTATGCAGGTATGATGTATAGCAAGCAGCAGCAGAAGCAGAAGCGACGACCATGTCCATGATGAGGCGTGTGATGCCATCTGCTGCATCTCTGGAGGACACAACTTGGGTAGTGAGAGGGAACTGGCTTCAAGCAATTGAAGGCCAACACAAAAAATACTCAGGTTTCCTTGGTATAGCTGACATTCTTGATGTGGGTGCTCTGTTGGAGTCAGCACGAGATTTCTAGCTGGTAAATTTCCTCTTGATAATGTTATTGTGAGTACCATATCTGCTTTTGATTTCTAATCCACAATATTCTGTGAGTCTTTAATTTGTTTGCATGTCGCCACAAATAACTCTGTTGTGACAGGGGTTGGATCTTTCTCCCTACTCCCTCGCAGTAGGTTATAAAGAGAAAACAATATCTTTAAGAGAGAAACCCATCAAGTGGATTCATGCAAATGGCAAAGCAACTGGTCTTCCTTTTGCATCATTAGACATTGTTCATTTTTATTTTGTGGTAATCATCTGATTACTTGGTCCTATTTTTGAAATTGAGTCCTTTCTCCCCTCTTTCTGAATATGCAACAACTTCCCCTTCCCCACATAACCGAATATACACCCAATGAAAATCCAGTTACTGAACTTACTATTAATGATGTTGATATTGCAGACACACGAATGCCCTCAAACTGCAATCCGGAATTTGCTTAAAGAAGCTTTTCGAGTTCTTAGGCCCAGAGGCACTGTGGCTTTGACAGATAACTCAGTGAGTGATCCTGTTACACTTCTCTAAGGCATATCTAATTTATTCATGTTATATGAAGACAAGACTGATAGATTCTGATTGTATACATTTTGTTTTTTGTTTTGTTATTTGTTTTGCAGCCTAAATCTAAGATCATACATGTAAGAGCCTGTCTTTCTTGCCAAAAACAGAGTGAATTTCCACGCACATCAATATTTGTCTCAAAATATGTTTCTGTTGTTGTAAACAAGGAAATTTTCTTACCTTCTATTCTACAGAATCTACCACCAGTGTTATTTACTTTGATGAAAAGTACAGAACCTCATTTAGAAGAATATTACTTGCTGGACTTGGAGAACACAATGGTGGAAATTGGTTTTATTCATGTCCAGTCTGTCCTTACTGACCCAAGACACAGAACAGTAACTGGTTCTATACTGAAGCTATAACTATCCATCTTTATTTTCTTTATATGGACTTTCCAATTAATGAAAAATATAGTATGTGGGTTAAAGATGTCGATTGTACCTACAATATTTAAAATGTATTCATATAATCTAGATGCCAAATTCATACCAGTGTAGTTCTTCCTTCCTATGAGAAGGATGGTTTACACTGTGCAAGAATGGGCATATTTGAACTAACAGAAGTTGCTCTTAGATAGACCAGTCTCCCAAGGAGAAAAAATTTGGCCCTTAGACTCTAGTTTCCGTACTGATGGATGATAGAAATTATTCTTTTAAAATAACTATTTTTTGTTATTTGTAGAGAACTCCATTCAAGGATTTTCCAAATAATAGCCGCTCCTTTCCCGGTCACTTCAAAAAGATAGTCTTCTGAAAAACCTATATAATTGGATTCCACACTATATTTTTCAAGGGATAATCAAGGGAAATCAGTGTTCGAAAAATTTATTCTCAACTTTATGCATTTATTCTAGGTTCTGATTAATAGATTGAAATATGGAATGGACCTTCTTCCTTGACAGTGCGCTAACTCTTACTAAGTTTGGTTAATCCAATATTAAATTAGCATTTAAAAGCTAAGTTAAACTTTGGGTGGCCTGTAAAAGTATAAATTCATGGCTGGTTCTTCAATTAAAATGCCAATTAATGTTATAGTGTGGAGATATTCTAAAACAGTTACAAATATGATAATTGATTAAAGCTCACAGTAATAATTATTGCTATTTCTTTTGTTCAGTTCACTATACAATAACAATGCTAAGAATTGAAGGGACATAAAACCTCTCATTCTGAATCATCTACCCTTGTCTTGGATCAACATGTAGCTCTTAGTTTACTACTGAAACTCTTGTTGGTGGATTAAATAGCTCTTACTCAATGGCCTTCTTAGGAAGACTACGTTTTCTCATTGTCACTGCTCCCTGGAACTGCTTTTTAATAGCATTCCATCCATTCTTAATGATTCTAAAAGAAAACCATTATGCATGAATAACAGAAAACCATCATAAATGTAAGTGATTCTTTACAATAAGCTAACACCCGTATGGGTAGTGCCTTCCCTCTCTTCAGAGAACATAGAGGCAAGCTAATGGGTGTTCAGTTTTCAACCCCCTTTTGTGTTGTAGGACCATCCTAAAGGATAGTGGGTATACATTCTTGATGGAAACCAAGGATAGTAGGCATAAATATCATAGTTAATCCATGGCAGATCCATTTCACAAGGTGTACATGTGACAGAATTTTAGAATGTGTGGGCTGCTGATGTGTTGGGACACCCTTTTATCTATGTGATTTTTTTCATGTAAATGCTTGTAATTGTATTCTTATTGATCCCTCTCGGCGCTTGATAGAGCCTAGGATTTGGATCTAGGTTGGTCAACATACAGTGTACATCATAGTCATAGCATGCATCATCACATCATAATATCAACAAGTATGCATGATGTATGGTGTATAAGTAATCATCATAAAATATACATCGTTATCATAAGGTATGCATCTTAAACATCACAGTCATCATACACCTTTTTACCGCTGTACTCTTTTCATATGAAGGCACCTAACATTTCAACATACCTTTCATAAGCTGTGCATATAAATACTTTTATACTCCACACCTGGGCTATGTTGGTCTACTGTAGAAGACCCCAAACAAGACCAAACTTCGTGACTGTTTGTAGATGAGTTCACATTGTAGAAATTTCAAGACTTCGGGACTGTGAGTATATTGCAAATGCCTTCAAACTCAGAACTATGTGTGTATGTTGAGTGAGTGTTAAACTTCTGACTGTGTATAGTGATAAAACCCCAAAGAAACCACTCTACTCAAGCACATAAAATTCGGGTTGTGTATAACTATAGAAGACATCAAAATTTGGATTGTTTATGGAAGAGAACCCATATGATATGGCTTGGTTTTATCATAGACCAAGGCAGCAGTAACCATCACCCATCACACTATTTAAGCATCAAAATTCAGACTATGGATAACCTCAGAAATTGGAACTGTGTAGATGAAAGAATTCGGAACTAATGGACAATTGTCAAATTCCGGATGGATAAAAACCTAGACCTTTTTACCGAGTAAAAAGGTCCAAGAATGGACTGCATCAAACTTGGCCTCACTGTGGAGTATATTTTTAAAACTGTGTCTCCTTCATCAAGATTCGGGGATGGTGATGTGTTGGTTAAAACCTTAAAAGATAAGAAATATGTTTCTCCTCTTAGACCATCGAATTTCCTTAGTTGAATTGCCTTATTCAAACTCCAGTTCCTTGAAAATTAGGGACTGTTTAACCTCCAGTTCTTGTATGTACTTTTCATGTCAAGTAACAAGAAACAAAATACAATACAAGCAATAATATTACAAAGTTTCTCCACTCTTACTGTACACCATGGACAATCTTTCTAGTGGATATACAAAATGCTCTTCAATGTTAATCATTCAAAATATTCAAACTTGTGATTCCTGAGTCATGGGCGGTAAGGATCATAAGCATGTAAGTTTTCTTGTTGTAGCTAAAATATAATTTCAAAAATAAAATACATCATTTTTTGCTAACCAAAAACAAGCTGATATAGATCAGTCAGTCTCAACTATACTGTTGGTTGGAATATATTTCCAGAAAGAGCAGTTAAGAGATATCCAAAATCATAAATTTCTATAGTAATACAGCATCCATTAAAACAACATATAAAATAGACAAGTTTAGAGCTTCTTACACTATCAAAACATACCATGCAACATCATTCTGGTTTAAAAATGAAACTAAAAAAATGTAGCAAATGCATACATGGATTTTCGAGATATGGTAACAAATTTTAAAATTACTCAAAAGAACTCACCTAAAAGAGTCTTGTAGATAATGAAAGAGACCTGTAATAGGAATCTGATGTAGGACCTTCCACTAGCTAGCAGGATCCTCTGCTCTCAATCTACAAAATTAAAAACTGGCCACATATTTAACAATCCCCAAAAATCTTATTATCCAGAATAAAAAAATGAAAATATTGAAACATTCAAGGAACTTATTCATACTTACATGTGTATTTAGCTGCCTGACAAAGATGGAGAAAGAGTTGTGTTTGAACTACTCGAGATATAAGCCTCTTGCAAATTCTATGGGGTTTCTTACAATGAAATTGTTATTTCTGGAGCTCCACGTCACAATCGATTCCATTGAGCTATCATCCACCATGTCATATGTCTTCATGAGAAACAGAGGAATGACATTACTGTGGCTATTATGAGATCCTTCCATACCCTACAACCCAAAACCAAAAATTTAGAAAACCCTAATCTCGACAGATATCTAGAGCATGTAGAGGTAAAGTAAGGTGACAAAATATAGTGGGGAATCGATCCCATGACCAGGAGGATCCCTCTATTTCGTTCTTATTTTACTTTCTACTGTGGGGCATCCTTGTAGTCTTTCTTTTGTCTCGGATGAATTAATAGTTCTGCAAATAGAAATAATGATGGAATCAAATGTATTTATTCTTAAATTCAAGCTAATAAGGGGCCTTTCAATCATTAGTCCAGAGCATGAGTGCCCTTAATTGGATCAAGTTATGCCTGTAGAATCATCCATTTCAAATGTTTCCCTCCCAGTTCGAGAAGAGATAATGCCAATGAGATTATTTTTCTATTCAAGAATAGTATTTAGAAATGCTTCAAAATATTTGTGGGGCTTGTTATTACTTACTCAATCCTGGTATAAATATGCTTAGATTTTTGTCCAGATTCCTTTCCCAAGCTACCAGAACAAAAGATTGAATGAACAGATCTGTCTGTTGTTATGCTGCTAGTAACAGAAAGAAATATTTGATTCACAATGAGGTTCACTTGCCTACCGTAATGTGAAGTCCTTTCTCTTTGATTTTCCCTTTCTTCTTTAGAAAAACATATTTTTATAACTAGCATGTCTCTAAACTGCTTTTTCTTTCAGCTCTTGCTCTGCCCTATCTTCGGTGTCGATTCCTTCTCTATGTTCATTTATCAATCCCATCCCTCGCCTCTTTGCAATCCACCATAGCACCATGGAATCCCTATCCCTTGGCGAGAAAATTGAAGGGTTATGAGAACATCTACAATCCAACCTCAGATGGAATCTGCAGAACCCTAATGAGATTAAACCTATTGTTTTTCAATCCCATGGCTATCCAGTGGCAGAGGAACCTGTGATCAGGCACACCTACTCTCCCTATTGATGTAGGGAACCTCCTTCAGTTCAGATTTTCCAAGGATGGATTTGAGGGAAAACTCAAGAGACTTAATAAGATAATAAGCTTTCCTATGAGGCACTCATACATAACTAGAAATCTGTCTTCACCGATAGCCTACCCACCCACAAGACATGGTAATTGTTCAGCAACAACATACCAGCAACATCAACCTCATTTCCCCCGAGCCCTTGTAGTTCAACCTTCATAGCATTCTAGGGCACGAAACCCTCAACTTTTCAGATCTAGATACTCAATTTGCAATCTGGTACACAAAGCGTTCAACCTTTTATGTGCTACTGGATATTCAATTGCAACATCAACCTGGTTGTCCCCAATCTGTTGTGGTTCAGCCTTCATAGCAGTCTAGGGCATGAAACCCTCAACTTTTCAGATCTAGATACTCAATCTATAATCTGGTGCACGAAGAGTTCAACCTTTTCTGCGCTGCAGGATCATCAATTTGCGCATGTCAAAATCAAAAGGAATGGGATGGAAAATTGCTTTGGGGAATTGTCCCAAAATTTTCCTTCCCGCCTGGTATATTTTCCTTCTTTTTGTGTTATCTGCTGAAAATAATAATACAACCAAATAAATAAAAAATAAAATTGTTAAGTTAGAGACAATATGAAATTAATGTCTCAAATATTTGTCTTAAAGCTCTACTTTATGTAGTAGTGTAAAAAAACCACTTCAACAATCCTTGGCGCCACTGATCAAATTTGAAAGGTGGGTCTTAATTTCAAATGGAAGGGAATTTATGTTTGGAGCCCTTCAAAGATAAAGGGTAATATAAGTAATTATATTTCAATTGACAAATATAAATTAATTAAACTCTTCATTACAAAAAATAAATATTGTTTTTTCAACTTTTTATAATTTTTAATAATTGAGTATTTCTTAATATTATATGAAAAAAATGATATATTTTCAATAAAACTTATTTTGAACACATTAAGTTGTCATATGTGTATCATTAATTTTACACTTCAGTAATATAATAACTATTCTATTGTATTTTTTTTTCAAGTTGGAGCACACTTCATTATACAAAAAAACTACTTAGACTATGTCATAATTATATTGGGGCATCCAAGTTCAATTCAAGCTTAAGAGATATAAGAATGATAAGGATTGGGCACTTAAGAAAAAATAATACACAACTCAGAAAACATTAAAAAAAAATTCCTACATACCAAGCAAGTTAGCAAAGCTAGGCATAACCAGGGTCAGGGCATCAAAAAAAATTTGTTCAACATTTGTCGTGAAAGAATACATGTATGGGATGGAGGGGAAATGGAATCAAGCCTAAGTCAATTGAATCCTTGCAACTCACTGCATGTCTGAGTCTCAACTATACACCTTTTAAATTGAACCAAAATACCAAAAGAAGTTTATTAATGGCTAGATTTGAGAAAGTTCTAAGTGTGAGTAATTAAGGGTTGGAGGCTCTAAAATTTGTTGTGTTTTGTACCAGTCCATGATTTAGTGAATCGACAGTCACATGTAGTAATTTAAGTTATTTAATGAAAACATCTAATGCGTATACCTATATGTCGAAACCATTTTCCATGGGGATGTAGGACACTACCCTCTTTATTGTCTTACCAAAAGGCTTGATAATGAGGAAGAAGACCTAAAATTATGGACTTCGCCTTCAAAAGAATGCCCCCATATCAGCAACAAAATTGGTAATGCAAAAATCTGGTGGCACTGGGTTACCCACAACAATGAACCTTGGGCTCTGGTCTAGCAAAGAAAATATGCACTAAACTATTCCAATCCCATTCTCATTAAATTCAGCAACGATCCCAAAGGATCGCACATATGGAACTCAGCTAATGCCAATAGTAATATTGTCCAGACCTTCAGCTTCTAGGAAATATGAAATGGTGACTCTACATACTTCTTCTAGGACTCCTGGAATCAGCTCAGCCTGCTAAAAGAACACCACGATCTCCCGATTCTAAGGGACAAACTCCACAATGGAAATTTTGACAAGGTCAGCACATTATGGGAGGATACAAACCAAGAAGATCATTATAGGACCTGGAAAAGCAAAGACTGGTGGCAGGAAATAAGCCTCAATGAGGATTTAGAAGCGTTCTAGGATGGCCTCCAATCACGGTAAATAAGAATCAGCAAGAGCGAGGACAAGATCGGGTGGGGTTTCTCACATTTGGGAATCTACAACTTGAAAGAAGCCTCCAACTCTCTTCTGGCTCCGATGGAAGAGGACTGGGATGATAAATGGAGGGAGGTTTGGCAAGCAAACCTGTGGCCAAAAGTATCTACTTTCTTATGGCTCCTTCTCCGTAATCGAGTGCTGACAGGGGGAAATAGATCAAAAAGAGGAAGCATAGGCCCGCATTGGTGTTTCCTGTGCCAAATGCATGAAGAAACAACTAACCATATACTAGATGAATGCAACTTTGCTAGAAAGATATGGAAGGAATGGGAAAGGATATTTAGGAAAAAAGGTGAAGCAAAATTGATGTCCTGATCTCACCATAGCCCAATGGAAACATCAACCTTTTTCCAGTAAAATCCTTAATCGAATTTGGGAACTCTTCCTAGGGTTTGTAGTATGGGAAGTGTGGATAGAAAGGAACAACAGGGTTTTCAAAGACAAAGCTAAAACTAACAAGGAGGTTTGGGACACTCTCAAGACTCACATTCAAGAAAATCTTAAGTTGACTTCCTAAAAGGACCAAGACTTAACCACCAACAACAATGAAATGTAAATACTCCAGGATTTGGGGTCTTTGCGCCATCCCAGTCTACACAGGGCGGGAGGAGGGTATGCTTCTCGACAGGAACCTCCACCAATAATGTGGTTGAATTGGAGGGCATGCTTCTCTGCATGGACTAGGCTATTAAACAAAAGTGGCCCCCACTAATATTAGAAGGGGACTCCCTACTCATCGTCAACATGGCTAGAAGGTTACAAGCGGGATCTATAGTAAGCAAAATATCCAAGAATTGGCATCTAGAGTGCAAGCTCATAGTGCTAAATGACATCCTTGATGGTCATCCAGCTGTCGTCTTTCAACATGTGAACAAACTCATGGATTCCATTGCCAACAAAGGGGTCTTGGCTAGTACCACCTTTCTTACTCACAATTAACATGATCTACAGGCCTCTAGAGATCGCGATCACTGGAGAATTTTGGCTTCTTAGGATCTACACAACCTAAATGTGGGTGAAGGGTGGCATACCCACGTGGCAGAAGTCAGTGAGGATGCTTCAAACACCGAGAGACGATGGTGGAGGAGGTCTTGATAACTATGCAAGGGATGGTGGAGGAGATCATGAGTATAGAGCAAGGGAGGACACTTGGACAACATGTGAGGAATGACGCTTGTCAACTCCACCCACAGGCACCAAGTGAAAAGGGTGTACTAAAAAATGAAAGGGAGATCCACCACCCTCAGTTATGATACGGCCGAGAAACAATGGTCTGTGAGTAGCATGAACTCACCTCACGCCATGGATATGCAAATGAAAAAGGAGCTGAGCAAATCTGCAGGTGATCCAACCACAAGATCTTGGACACAGGTCTACATAGCTCACCTCTCATGCTGGGTTCCAATTCATTACTTAAGCTTGGCATAGCTCACCTTTCAAATGGTACCCTTCTTTTGAAATGTTGATATAAATTATGCCCTTCTTAATTGGAAGGGTAAAATTCAGATTTTAAATTTTTTTTGAAGGGCAATTTTAACTTTACACTTCTGGGAAGGGCTGGGAAGGGTTCAATTTTGAATGTTGCTTGGTGTTTTTTCACTTTCCCCCTACTTTATAACTATAATATTTTACTCCCTTGCTAGCGGGATCTACTTCTTAGTAGGTATAACCAACTTGGATAGAGATAAGCTTATCAATTCATTCAATGAAAGAAGGGCGAGGTGTATTGGAAGAGAACCCTGGTGAATTTAAGGGTCTATATGGTGCAAAAGGCGGTTTGAAGAGGAAAGAGCCAGTGCACATTAATCTTGGGAAGCGGGTGATAAAATGTGTTAAGCATAAAAATTGTAAAATGATTTATTTGAGTTTTCGAAAACCCTTAGCGCCATTTACAAACTTTTGAGTTTCGATAGTATTGTAAAATGATTTATTTGAGTTTGGAAGGCATTTGAGCTAGTCGAATATGCTATCAAACATGGGATCCGAAATATGTTTTCACGTTTAATAGCTATAAAGCACTATTTAGTGCTGACGGGTCCATGGGGTAAGCTAGGCTTGGAAATAAATTCTAACCAATCTTGATGGTTGATTGGTATTCATCGAGTATTGGTATTGGCACTCTTTAGAATCATTTTGCCCTGATTTCATGAGACTAGCTAGTCAAAGAGTCTGAAATTAGGTCACATGCTACCGGAGTTGGTTCTTTACAAGTCTAGCATCCATTCCATTCATGATTGGTTATAGTTTATTTAAACTAAAAGTCTATCCTAAATAGAATATCACAACGTCGACTCTATATTTAAGACTTATTTGCACATTTCAAATAATACAAGACCTTTGGCTAAACTCGCATTGGAACTGTCTCAATTCACTTGATTCCATGGTGACCCTCATAAAAAAACCAATATCCAAACCTTGCATGCAACCTATCACGGACCAATGAAGATAAAAAAGAAAATGTCCTCATTGCAAACAACTCTAAATCTCATTGTTACAACTTTAGGGATGATTCCCCCTAATAGTTATACAAACAAAACCTTAGCATTAATGCAACATCTTGTTGCCACTCATGCAGTAGCTCCCCACCCCAAAATTGAGGGCACACAAAGAGTTTTGCAAAAACTATCAATGATTTCATTGATTTGTAGAGGCCTAGACAAATGAAGGATCCTCAACAAATCTTAATGTTCATTGCATTATGAATAAAAGCAATGCTAACAGTCTGAATAGTTTTATAACAAAAGCTAATCCTTCCCTAGCAAATAATCAAAATGGTATTGATGACATTGCTATGGAATATTAGTGTCGATTGCACTAGGTACCACAAAGCAAGAATCAATTTTCACAATTTATAAATGTCGAGTTGTCTGAAAAGAAAAAATTAATTATAGTGTGAATGTTGGAAACCATTGACCTAATGATTCAAGCTCACCCCTCGCAATTGTTATGGTCTTGTGGGATAATTCTCTTTTTGAAAGCATGGAGGTTTATGACGAATAAAGGGGAGATGAGGGAGAGAAAGAAAACAAATCTCATGTAAATCCATTCTTAACAAAATGTGTAAATCATTATCATTATACCCACAAACTTCAAAAAGCCACAAACACAGTTCCTATAAAACTCTACAATAATGCCAAGAAGAGTAAATATGAGTATAATAAAGGCAGTGTTTGTCTCCTTAACACCCTCTTGTTGATGTACACAACCACCCATTTGGATTGAAAAACCCAACTCTACACTTAAATGTACATGGAAATCACTAGTCAAAATAGTCATTTTATTATGGGCTTAGCAAATGTTATTTTTGTTTCAATTTATTTTAACCACATGTGTTCCCCTTTTTTATTATGCATTGAATAATGAAATGTCAATGATTGTTTAGTTAATATTATTCACACTATTGAATAATTCTATGAACTTTACTATAGTAATTTTCCATCTTGCACTAATGAACAATGTTGACGAGGTAGACAACTTAGTTTATCATCAACATTTTTCCAATTAATGTGGTTATATATATACAATAGCTAATATTTTGTCATAAATTTACCACATCCAACCTATCATTGAAATGTTTTCGAGGACAAGTGCCATTAAGGTCACTCAAATTCAGGTCACTCAAATGTTGTCGAGGACAAGTGAATGTCAACGTCAAGTACACCATACATTGCATCATCATTATCGTTGACATCGTCATCATCAACATCAACATCAATAAGTGCATCATCAACAATGCCATGGTCATCATTGTCCTCATCAACAAATACATTATCATTGATAGGGTCACTCATATGCCATTATGGTTCATCATTAGTCATCACCATTTTGATCCATGTCATGTTGTTACAATCACTCAAATGCGATTAAGGTCACTAAAATTTTGTCGACAACAACTAAATGTCATTACAACCATTTAGGTGATATTAATATGTCTCTCACATGTCATTATGAACATTTGAGTTCCATTAGGATCAGTCTGTATTGAGAAGTATTATGACATGCATCATCATCATGGGCATTGATGTTGTCATCATCCTCATCATCAATTCCATATGGTACATCAACATCATCTTGATCATTATCCTCGTTATCATCCTCATCTTCAGCATCAAGTACATCATTAACAAAATCATTGCCATCATTGTCATTATGGTCACTCATATTCCATTAGTGTTCTTAATCACTCATCGCCATTAGGATTCATGTCATGTAATTGTTAAGGTCATTTATATGTCGTTACAGTCATTTTGATGTTAATAGGGTCGTTTAGATGTCGTTATAGAATTTTTGGTGCCATTAGAATTAATCAGGATCAAAAAAGTGCTACCACATGCATAATCATCGTTGACATCCACATCGTCATCATCACCATATAATAAATCAAAATCATTGTCATTGTTGTATTCATCATCAATATAATTGCAATAATACTAAGCAAGGAACCCTACTACCTCATAGGAATGGATGATATAGTCTTATACTTATCAAATCATATTCATACACTCCATCATAATTATCGCAATGCATCATCATCGTGTTGTTAGGGCCAATCAAATTCCATTAGGGTCTATAAAATGTGTTGGGGGCACTCAAATGCCATTAGAGCATTTTAGGTGACATTAAGGTAATTTATCCCTCATAAGGATTAATCAATATCCAAAAGTGCCATGATTGTGATCATTTAGCTGCCACTATTATAAATCAAGATCCAAAAGTACTATCACATAAATCATGATCATTGACATTGACATTGACATTGATCACTGACGTTGACATTGATAAATCTAACATTATGTCAGACGTTTTCCAAACACAATTCCTAGTTGTAAACCTAGGGAAATTCCTAGTGTTATTCTGAACATTTTTTTGGAGGCTATTTTGGGCATTATATGGGATGCTTTTTTGGATGCTAATTGGGACGTTAATTGAGATGCTAATTATCGTCCAAAATAGTGCCAACTTTTAAATTGGGATGCTACATGGGGACGACAATTTGGATGCTAATTTGGATGCTACATGGGACGACAATTTGGATGCTAATTTGGATGCTACATGGGATGACAATTTGGATGCTAATTGGGATGCTAATTGGGACACTAATGATTCGTTCAAAATAGCACCAAATTTTAACTTGGGATGCTAATTGGGATGCTAAATGGGATGCTAATTGGGATGCTACTTGGGACGCTACTTGGGACGCTAATTAGCGTCCCAAATAGCACCAAATTTTAAAAAGGGACGCAAATAATGCCATTAAAAGCGCCATCCCATGGAAAAGCATCCACTTTGTCCAAAAAATGATGAAAAATACACTAAATTTGATAGTGTATGCTAAAAGGAAGCTAAAAGATACGCTAACCACAGGGTTTTGTTGTAGTGAATTTAAAATTTACTAGTAAGTTTTGTTTTATAGGGTCATACACCTACTAGCTTAGGCTAGACTTGTGGGATAGGAAGTGTAAACTCTCCACAAGTACTTAAATTCAGACGAAGTTGGCCAATCGATAGGTAAATCCTTCTCTATGTTGGTAGTATCTGGGAAGCTCCTCTTAAACAGAAGTTAAGCACGAGGCCGCATGGAGGCTTGGACTGAGGAGATAACCCTCTGATTCCTTGTCAAAACATAGACCAAGGTTTTTATGCATCTGGGGATTCTGTCCTAGATAGAATTTCAGGATTTGATACCCTGCCCATGCATACGAATCAGGCTTGCAACTGTCCCCCTAGACTATTGATATAGTAAAGGTAGCCTTTAGTCTCTTTGACATCTAGGGTTTATACACAGGTAAACCGGAAGGCTATTTCTGGTTCACCTTAGACGGGCTTGGAAGGTAACCCTTGTTGAAAGTGTAAGAGGGTGGTGGGTGATTCCTCCACTTATGCCTAAGAACCTCTTCAAGGATGCCAAGAAACTGTCTCTAAGGTTTCTTCAGGAAAGCATATCTTATACCCCTTGTGATTGTTGATACTTTAGGAAATTTTGTAGTGATTGATCTGTGGTTTGTCTATGTTTAGCCGACCTTAGGGTGTGAAGAGTCAAATTTACAATCGTGGAGGACCAATCTGTCAGAAGGTCATGAAGGTTGCAAAACCTTCCTTCGCTTATTACATTTGAATATCCACCTCCCCCTCAAAGGTGGAGATTAGACATGGACGATTCTTTTGAACCGATAGGAGTTAGTGAAGTTCCGGGTGAACCAGAACTTAGGACAAACCAGTTTGATTTAACTATAGTTGAGATAGAAGACTTGCAGGTGGATGATTTTAAAGGAACTTTAACTCACCTCTAACTAACTTAAATGATCCTGTGATCATTCAGATTCATCCTTTCAATTCACCCATGATTGGTGTCCCTCTAGGCAGACTAATGTCTACTGCAGCAGAAAGTTATTCTACTTCCACCTCAGCCACTCTGACTGAAGGGGTGACACCTCCCCCGGTTGGTGCCCCTAGAACAAGTATACCTACTACACCTTTAACTCTAGCTAGCTAGATGGTTCAACCACCAGCTTCCACAAATTTAGTAGGTACTTCTGGTGGAGTGGTCACTGGGATTACTAGTGTACCTTCGGTTCCTACTTCCTTCGCACACACTACTCAGAGTGGTCCTATAGGATCCTTGTTATGTATATAATATTATGAGCAATTATTTTAATATTAATGTAGTACTAATTAAAACATAGGATCACACCCTTTCAGTGAAACGGTGTATTTTTTACCTATAAAATTTTTTCTCATCATTGTAATTAAATCATCAATCAATATTCAATTTTACTGTGGTTAATTTCCAGAATTCATGTGGGTTTTAGAGTTTTAGTCCGCTTCAAGTGGTATCAAAGTGAGGTTACTATTCAATATTCTAGGGCTTCCCTAACAAATAGGACCTTGTACTTAAAAAATAAAAGGTAAAAGCAACCCCCCCCCAAAAAAAAAGTAAAACAAAAAAAGGCGTAAAAGTGAAACCACACATGGTTTCTTAATAAGGGGGTTTGGGTTTGAATATAAAAGTGCAAAATAATTACTTGTAAGGAGGAAGTGAGACTTGAACTTAGGTGGGGAATGTAACACTCATCCCTCCTAACCACCCAATCTACTCACATTTTACAAAACTTTAGGGAAAATAAAGATTTTATTATATAATAATTAATTATTATTCCTTAAACCTCACCATTCTTAATAAAACAAAATTCCTCCCTGCACAAGAAAAATGGTAGAAATGAATGAAATTAAAGAAAGAATGGCGAAATTAGAGCTTAACCAATCCCAAGGTTCTAAAAATATTGAGGGTTTACACTCAATACTCAACCAAATTGAAGGAAAACTACACAAAAGCAAAATTGAATTATCAGAGACTGTCAAAAAAGAAGTCAACGAAGCAATATCTTGGGATATGGAAGGTGTAAAAAGAAACATCACAGTATTGTTCAAATCCGGGTTAAGCAAACTCTAGCATCATTTGGAAAACACAATTACCACATTAGTGTTCAATATGTCAAAGGAAGACCGACCATCCTCAAATTCAAGGCACCATAAGACAATTCCTCCCAAAAGAGGAAGTCCACAAGAAGAGTTCGATCATGATCTCTCTCCAAATCATGAGCAGTCACTTTCTCCTCCAAAAAGGAATGGATATCAAATGAAACCCAAGTTAGAATTGTCAAAATTCAATGGAGACACAAAACGGAGCGTGGCGTGGATCAACAAGGAAGAAGAATTTTTTTCCATACACAATATCACAGGTGACGAGGAAATGATAAAATATGCCTATATGCAACTAGAAGAGTGGGCTTACAACTGGTGCATGTGGTGGAAGTTTACAACACAGGAAACTAAGCACAAGTGGAGAACATTCAAAAACAATTTCTTTAAGAGGTTTGAAGACTTATAAGAGAAAGACTTGTTCGCAAAACCTACCAGACTGCAGCAAAAAGTCGATGTCGATGAATACACTGACGAATGGGAAGCCCTGGCGACACGTGTGCTAGAACTCACAGATAGTCAACACCTCCAGGCTTATGTGTATGAACTAAAACCCTATATAAGAGATGAACTAGAGATACTAAATGTATCAACCTTGGACAAGGTGAGACGCAAGGCAAAAATCATTGAAGAAAAATTAAAAAAAGCATGGAACAAAAACCATGACAAAGATAGAAGGTCTATTCCAAATAAGAAAACCAACACCAAATACCAGCCACCACATCTAAGGAATGACAACAAAACCACCTTAGAATCCCAACGGATGAAAGAAGGAAAGTGTAAGTATTGCAGAGAGAAGTGGGACCCAAGACACAGATGTTTAAAAAAAGAGACCACCGAGAAATTATATCAATGTGAAGCAGAAGAAGAAGACAAGTCAAATAGCTATGAATCCGACATAGAAGAAACTCGTGAAATCGAAAATCCCTTGTCATATTCAGAAGATGAAGAAACTCCCAAAATATCAATTGCATCCATAACAAGAATACACCAACCACAAACATTAAAATTAAAAGGGCATATAAAAAATAACAATGTTGTAGTCCTATTCGACACAGGAAGCACCCATAATTTCATCGACATAAGTGTTGCAAAGAGGCTTAACCTTTTCATATATATAGTACCCAACATGAAAGTAATGGTAGTAGATGGAAAGAAGATCGAAAAAGTAGGGAAATGCCACAAAGTTAAGCTGCAAATACAAGACTATAACCTTGAGTCCGAATTTTATGCAGTGCCCTTAGGAGGAGTTGATGTAGTGTTAGGAATTCAGTGGTTGAAAACACTAGGTACCTACTCAGCAAACCACCAAGAACACTTTATAAAGTTTAAATGGCAAGGAGAAAGATACAAATTATATGGGTTCCAACCCCCTCGCACGCAAATTGTGTCATCCCACAAAATGGAGAAGCTAATTTGAAAAGGAGCACCAGCATATGTCGTACAATTCCAAGAGATGGAATTATTAACTTCAGAAGTAGTTAAACAAGATCATCCAGATATCCAAGGATTAATCCAAAAATACAAAAAAGTATTCAAAGACCTCCCCATGGAGTTACCACCAAAAAGGAAGATCGAGCATG